>VZTR01011333.1:48927-65034 GCA_013400775.1 Chaetops frenatus
AACAGTGAACTGTCTTACTGCAGCTGAGTGATCATAAAGTTTCTGGTTATGATTACATCACCTGTTGTATGCTAGGCAACATTTTTCTTTGTATGCATATACTGCTCTGCAGTAACCCTTTTTATAGATTCAAGATGTATTTTTGGAATGGAACAGACTAGACCATTGCAGTTGAAAAGAATCTTGAAGAATTTGAATGATTCTCCTACAAAGCATTTAGGGTCTCCTGCCAAATTAACATCTCTGTGAGAGAAATTTCACTTTCCTGTTTCCCTCAGAAGTGAAAAATTATCACCCAAATCTGTTCCAAGGAAAACCGGCATAAATATTATTACTGATTATAAAAGGAAATTTTTACAATAGATTTTCAGTTATTCAGTTTTGAGTAGAACTGAGTATCCATTTCACTGTGAATTGCAGCTATTTATGACAGTATATTAAAGTAATTGCTCTTACTGGGGTTAAGTATTTAGTATTTATTCCTTAAAAGTTCTTACTGCCTTTATTGCCCTGTAAATTTGAATCATAAATACTTGATACAGTTTTTAAGAACTCTGTCAGTATAATTCATAGTATTAACCTAGACCACGTACAGACAATAGTTAAATTGAGAAAAACCCAAGTGGTATGGGCAGTTTTGGATATAGTTTTAATCTGAATGTACTGTGTTTTAATAGAAACATTCAGATATCTTGGCAAGTCCAGAAGGTAAAGCAGTTGTTCAGTCATACAACAAACTTGCATATGTGTTGGTGGAGTTCGAGGTAGTCTATCATAATGCGTGGATGAAGGAAATGTCACAATTGCAATATCGTAAGCAATTAAATATTTACTTGCTTCTTTAAATTGTTGAATACTAAGTTAACACAAATCAAATCAGATACTTTTTAAAAGCCTCATTTACCATTAAAATCTGCAAGTTAATCTTGATCCAATTAGCAGGTTTAGTAAGACAATCTCAGTGCCTTACTGACCTTGGACCTTGGATTTGATGCAGAGGATTGCAGATTTGGTACACTGTTCAATAAATGACTGTAAACATTAGTGACACCAATTTAAGACACAGATAACTTTGGTATTTGAATTCTCTATGTGTACTATTTCTTGTTTTCTTTGCAGTATAATAATTCATAAGGTTGTATTGCCCCAGTCCCTCTAAGGACAAATATTAGTTAATTCCTAGAAATGCTTGATATTCAAGCATTGTATTTCCTGGTCCTTAGAAAATTAATTTAATAATTTTTTTAACTTGGACAGAGAAAAATTATGACACAAATAAGACTGGATCTGAGGCTTGTTTCGTTTATGAAAAGAAAGTCAGAAAGTTAATATTATGGAAGTCGGTTTTGTTTTTTCTTTAACTGAAATCAACATGAAGCTATTTCACATGTAACCCTACAAACGGAATCACTATATTGTAATATTAGAAATCTGGGTTTAATAATAATTTGTATAATTTGAACAATTGTTTTTGTTAGAAACTTATACTGGAATGTCCTTACAGCCTTACAATCGACGATACTTGTGCGTCATCCTACAACTGAGAAGCTCCTGGTTAATTTTGATCCCCAAATTCTAGAGATTGTGCGAGAGACCAAATGTATGATAAAGTTGGGTCTGGAAGTACCAGAGCAAGCAGTCAAGATAGCAATAATAGAAGATAAATTGAAGTCAAACAAGTTGAAGTTAGAGGTAAACTTGAAAAGTATCATGATTCCTGTTTAAAGAAATTAAAAATAAAATTTTTTTAAACATAGATTTTTTTTTTTTCCTATACCTAAAGATTAGAGCTGGGTAAGAGGTAGTTTAAGGTAAATTTGCAGAGTGCACAGGTGGATATAGAAAANAAAATGTTTTAGTTATTCTGGTGTGGAATATATGGAGAACCACAAAAATGTGAAGGATTTTGCTGGTTACCTGCAAGAGAAGTTATATTTGTTATACCTATTGTAGTGTGTACTATTGTGTTATTTCAAGGAGCCTGTATGTTGGGGATGAGGTGCATCATACAAGATTTTTCTCTGTGTGTGTGTGCATACGGCATAAAACGAGAATATTGTAAAACTGAGTTCACACCACCTGATTTAAGCATCTCAAGCATATGATACTCAATTTTAAGAGGGTAGTGCAAGTTACAGTCACTACAGCTCAAGCTGTCTTTTGTTCTAGAGAAAGATTGTTCTTTTTCTGGCTTTGTGCCTCAAGAAAGTGTTGCAAAAAAGTGGCTTTCATTCTTTCTTCTATAGCATGATACAAATTTATTACATCCCAGAAATCATGTTCCTAGGTATGTAATGTCCGTGTAAAATTCTACAATTGTTTTTCAAATAAAACATTGTGCTGTTTTCAATGTCTTTTTCTGATGATTTGATTGTATGACAAATTGTTTGCTTGAGGAAAGAAATGCTTGAAATATTCTGCTTGATACTACCCTTTCTAATACTCAACAGGCTCTTGTCCAGTCTTATGAAGATTTGCGTAAAGAAACACCAAACACGTTTGTAAATCTGCTGACACCAAAAATGCAAAGGGTTGGTATTGCTGCATGCGCTTCAGTATACCTCATAAGAAGTTAAAACAACTTAACAATAATTTATACTTCTGAAATATTTAGATGGATCTGCGTGTTGTGAACTTGATGAATTTTACTGAGACCTTTAAGTCTAAAAGTTTGCTCTTTGCATCACTCATACAGTTCTCAAATAACATGTATTACAATGAAATAATCGTAGTGCCTATGAGATAGAAGACCAGTAGAACAAAAAATACGGTCTTTGCTGTCTGTTTATCTCCACAAATCTCTGGCTTTAACATGGAAGTTTACTTGGAGAGTAGTACTAACCTTGTAAATTGAGTCTCTTCAGTGGTGTAGAAAGCTACACTATGATGTTTTATGCTGCTACACTACAGACACAGTTTTACTGGAGATGCAGAATGTCTATCCCACAAGCCATTTTGTTTTGCAAGACATTTACAAGTGTATGTATGTGGCTGTTCTGAGTAACTCTCCCTGTTTTGGTTGTAAGTAGCCACACCAAAAGGTTGCAGAGTTTGTGTAACATAACATTTTATGACTACAAAGTTGGACAGAAGTGTGAGAAACAAAAAACCTGAGGCTGTAGTATACACTACCCTCCCCTTCCATTCTATTGCATAAATTTCTTTGACCTTTTTTGTTGGAAACTTGTAACATCCTCTGCACACCACTGTGTTTTATAAGCAATGTTAGTGATTCTAGTAATAATAGCATTTGTTTTAATTGTTCTTTGTTGTGGTTTTTTTTTTTTTTAAAAATCTATTAAATTATATCTTTGTGCTTAGATGGAAAATGTGTTGAGGCAAGGACTTACCATGTTGACTTGGTCATCTGTCACACTGGAAACTTTCTTTCAAGAAGCTGATCACATTCTGCATATATTTGGACAGCTTTTGAGAAGGGTAAACGCTTACTATATAAATAAAACTAAAACCTTACAGAAATTATTTCTAGGATGCTATTTTTCATATTTGGACAAAATCTGTACTTATTTTTGTACCATAACATAGAAATTTTGTTGCTTTTAAAAATAGGTTCCTTTCTTTGGAATAGGGATATATTCAATGATTCTCTCCTATTATTGCCATCATATGTTTGATTTTTGCTTCTGTCCTTAAAATAGGATCTATTTCCATTTCTTGTCTTCAGATTCTTGAGCTTTCACTCTGATATTCAGAGTCACTCTGATATTCAGAGTCAGAGTCAATGCCTGTCTTTGAGTGCTTGCCCATGAATGCAACTACCTAAAATATACTTCCATGTAAAAACTGTTGAGTGGAGAACTTTGGAACATTAACTCTATTCATAGCAAGCATGTTGTGAAACTATGTCCTCTTTGTCCAGCCCATAAAATAGTGAAGGAAAAATTACTTTTTCCTCAAAGTTCTCTACATGCTGCTCTGTGCTCTTTTACTCTCTTGGTGTTTGTCACATAATTTCTGAATTAATTTGATTCCATATCTAATCTCTACGTAAGTAATCTGGGTGATGGGATCAAGTGTACCCTGACAAAGTTTGCCAGTGACACCAAGCTGAGTGGGAAAGTGGAGAGCCACCCTGCAGGAAGACCTGAATAGGTGTAAATAGTGGACTAACAAGAACCTTACAAAGTTCAACATGGACAAATGTAAGGTCTTGCACCTGGGCAAACATAATCTAGGAGTGCAGCATAGGCTGAGGATCTACCTGACTGGGGAACAGCTCTGTGGAAAAGGACCTGGGCATCCTGGTGGATAACAAGCTCAGTGTGAGTGAACTTTGTGCTGCTCCAGCAAAGAAAGTCAGCAGGAAGCTGGGTTGCATCAACCAGCAGAGAGTCGCCATTACCGTCTACGCAGTGCTGGTGACGCCAAACCTGGAAGTGTGTTCTGTTTTAGTCCCTGCTACAGAGAAGAAATTGGAAGAGGGTTCAGGGAGGGCCCACAAAGATGGTCAAAGGACTAGGAAGCCTAACAAATGAGGAAAGGTTGAGAGAAATGGGTTTGTTCAGCCTTGAGTAAAGAAGGCTTAGGGAAGACCTTATCATTATGGTGTAATATTTGAGGATTGGCTGCAAAGAAGATGGAGACCTCCTTTTTACAAGGATTTACATGGAAAAGATGAGGGGTAATAAGTATAAGTTAGTCATGGAGAGATTCCAATTTGACACAAGAGGAAAACTTTTTTCAATATGTCAGCCACTGAAATAATTTCCCACTGGAAGCGGTGGATTCCCCAGTGTTAGACAATTTTGAGACTCAGCTGGACAGGGTACTGGGCCATCTTGGCTAGACCATGCTTTTGCCAAGAAAGATTGTACCAGATGGTGCTGGAAGTCCTCCTCCAACTTGGTGTTCTATGATTCTATGATTTAACATGCTTGAGGACCAGTATTGGCTTGGTTTTTTCTCAAGAATTTACCTTGACAGTCAGATTGCCCTTCTGGCTTGATGGTTAAACTGTATGACTATTATCTCTTCTAGGAATATCATAAAGTGTGTTTCCTGGGGCAAGAAATTGTTGGTCACTGGTCAGTGTATTTAGTTCTTTTTATGTATGGCAGAAAATCATAGTTATGATCAATGCTCTGTTTGCTGCTGAAACCTAAAGTTAGAAAAACAAGAATACAATTATATTGATGTAGCTTGTCCTGTACTGTTTTTTATTTAATCTTGCAGCAGTGTATCTTGCGTGACAGGAATGATCTAGGGTCTGACTTTATGTTACTATCTGTCCGCCTAAAACTGCAGTTAAACCAGATAGGATTCTTTTGGAGTCTAGTCATTGTAAATAATCCTTAAGTTACCATAACTCTCTTTATTATTCACTTTCTTAGAGGATTTTCTACTCTGCAACATTCTTGCGTTTATATTTCTGCAAAACATTTTTTACCTGTTAGAGATCTCTAAAATAGCATACGTTATCCTTTTAAGAAAAGTGTGTGCTATTAATGTGATTTTTTTTTCTTTTTAGGTTAATATTATAAGTAACGTGCGGATTGGTTTGATATTAAAAGAAATATCAAGTACTTCTTTAGTTAACTTACCAGTAGATGGTCCTATCAAAATAGAGGATCTGCTGACTGACAATGAGGTATGTGCCACTTTACATCTTTCAACTTGAATTCTAGGGCATGTTAGAAAAAATGCCTTAGTAAATGTAAATAAATCTAAAAAATTCTCTATGTGGAAATACAGAACTTTATTTGTAATTGAATTATTTTGGTTAAAATATTTTATATGAAGATACATGGGTTCTTTGGTATTTGAAATACTTAAGCTGTAGTATTTCATAGGTAATCTTATTTAAGAGCTTTGTACTTAGAAGGATTTCAGACATATATAGCCTTTCTTCATCCTTATTTTTTCCTAATTGTTGTTTTAAAGGAGAAGGCAAAAAATACATTCCAACAAGTGTCTTTGAAAATCTGAATGTTTTCTTATTCCAAAATAGGCTAGAAGTGTATTAATTATCAAATCAGTGCAAGTAAATAAAATCGATAAGGACAGCTGAAATAGTATTTGCATAATTTCAGATTCAGACTGTGACCTTCTTTCAATATTCAGTATTTTTTTGAGCACCTAGAAGTACCAGTACATTTCAAAAACAGGTTTTTTTAGGCGTTAAAAATATAGTGATAATATAACAAGTTTTTATACATATACAAGTATATTTTAATAAATATAAATGTTTTATTGAAATAGTTTTGGTCTGATTAATACAAAATTCAGCGAAATGTTTTGAATATTCATGAAGAGAAACAGTAATAAGATAATCAATAATACTAAGACAATGCATTGATATTTTTATTTAACAGGATTATACTAAAGAATGTGCTGAGTTATTGAACATCAAAAGCATGCACATTGAAGATGCTGTTCAAGATCTAGTAGATCTATTTGAGCAGAATTATGAATTTCCATCCACTAAGCCTTCAGAATCACAAGGTAGTTAATGTTCCTTATTTCAATAACAAGTTCTGTAGACTTAGCTAGTTTTTTTATCAAAACTGGTCTGTTTTAGTTAATTTTCTTCAGACTTCTCTCTCCCACTACAATTTCATCCGTGTCACTGTTCTGACTTATTTAACCACTCTTAAACTAAACCAGTAGCTAATGAAATATGGAAGTAATTCAGTTTTGGTAGGTTTTCTAGAGTTAAAAGCTGTCCTTCTGTTTAGAATAGCGAAGTATTTGCTCTAGAGGAACAACATTAAAGTCACTCATTGTAACTCTCTGCCTTCACATCCCTCCATCTGTAAGTGAAATCCAGTGTTCCTCTCTTCTCAGCTATGTCAGCCATTTGGTACTTTCCCTCTGTTTTTAACTTTCCTGCCAGAGTAGAATTATGTCTCAGACACTAGTGCTTTGCCGACAGGTCGGTTTAAATTATTTTAGTCAACTGCTGGCACACGTATGGCTGATTCCCACTTCCTTGGGGTGTCTTACAAAGATTTTAGAAGGTCCCATACTATCACAAGTGAAATAGTTTATATTTGGAGAAAAATAATATGTTTTAAGGAAAAATCCTTCTTGAGGCCTAATCAGTAAGGGAGCTCTTTTCTTTCATGGGATTTTTTCCTTCTGGGTTCAGGTTTCTCCAGCTGTAGAGGCATAGTCCAGGTCAATACTCCAGGTGGTTCAATTGGATGCAAACAGAAAAAGATGACACAAAATTACTTCTCTGTCTTTTGTTAAATTGTTTTATACTGATTTTGATATTTTTTGGCCATTTTAACTGAGATATTAATGTCTGCCCATCTATCTTTAATAACAGATTTGTAGTGCACAGTGTTTGTTAGAATAAGGCTTATAGGCTGGACTCTTAATCACATTCCTTTTGTCATGACAGAAAACCAAGTTTTGGTGATCCAGGTATTACTACAATAAAAGTCAAGATTTTTTTGCATCTAATGAATGGACAGCATGCTTTAAAACAGAATATATATGCAATTCCAAATTATTTTCTTTTTAAATTTACAGTAAAACGTATAGCATTTGAAAGTAAAGAAAAGGAGAAAGAAAAAACTCCTACTGAAGGATCTCAAAGTGAAGATAGCAAGGGCAAGGATAAAGAAGAAGAGTTTAAAAAGGTATTTTGTGAAAATAAGGAAATTACTTTTAGACATTGGATTAGTAAACAGGATCTTGAATTTTGCTGGCTGCATATCTATGTTATAGAAAAGTATTGCATGGACAGTATCAAATACCATGTAAAAGTTATGAAATAGCTTACCTAAAAAGTGAATTTAAGATGGATTTTAGCTTTCACAAGTATATTGCATGTTATTCCAATTATCACCTTTATTAAACAAATTTTTGACACAAGTGGTAAGTGTAAAAATTGGAGACAATAATGTGATTAAGCCATAACACAGGATTTGCTTCATGGGTAGACAGGAATTTTCATCCTTTCCATCCCTCTCTTCCAACTTTATCAATAAAGATTATCTTTGTACTTTTTCCATGAAGAATGCAATCTCTTCATATTCAGCAAAGAAGGAAAGTAGAACTACAGAACAAAGACTCTCAAACTTGCAAGAACAAACGCAATAATGCTACAAGGTTGCATTTTTTTTTGTAATAGTGATAATTTCACGTTGCCATATCTTCATAGTCTTAATCCAGTTGGATTCTACTGTATTTGTCTCTTATTCAAAATGGGTAGATGTGCACCAATATTCTTGAATAATTCATGGTTTGTTTTTGTGTTTGTTCTTTTTTAATATGGGGAGCTTTTCTGAAGGGGCATATTTCAAACAGACTTCAGTATTCTGTATCTGAATAAGACAAGTTGTTTCCTCACATACTGTATTCACTTTTCCATGTAGCTTTTACTTATTTACTTACTTACACCCCATCCCTACTTCTTGCTTTGTGCTTTTCACGTAGCTTACAGCATAAATCCCTTCAGACAGAATCTATTAGGTTTGACTTAAAACCTTTTTGCAATAATTTTTAGGTTCCTATGTGAATACGATGCTAAATAATGTATGGTTGATTTATTACAGAACTGTAAAGACTTACTTGCCTATTTCAGTCGTCGGCTGCTAATCAGCCTCCAGAAAGCAACCCGACTGTCTCTGGATCGTATTAAAAGAAGAATGACTGTTCCAATGTAAGCTGTAAATGAAAGATGCCTTCAGTAGTATGCACGCTTTATGAATTCTTCATGATAATGGCAAGATCCATACAAAATCAGTCTCCTATATTCACTATGATTTCTATAGATTCTTCTCTGCTCCAACAGGCATAGCCTTCAGAGACAGAATTGTTTCAGTATAATATATTGTATACTGAACAGCCTGTTTAGCATTCTAATAAGAGAATTTATTTTAAGCAAGTGAAGTTTATGTTTTGTCATTAATGTGTGTTAAAGTCTGAATTACTTCTTTTTTTTTTCCCTAAGGACTTATTTTGATAAAAAATATATTGAAATCCTTATCAAAGTCAATAGGAATTTTTTGGTTGTCTCTTTCATATTTGTCTACTGTATCATATTATTGAATCCTTCCTTATTTGGTCATTATGTCATAACACAGCATTTACAATTTTTATTTGCTCCTTGTTTTTAGGTTCTAATTTTAGTTTTGAGCAGGTTAACATCATGTATTTATCATCTTGCACTAGCTTGTCATCTTTGAAACTTGTTTTTCATTCTGTTGAGTACTTACCTAAAATGTAATGGGGCAAATATTGCTCTTGATAGGTTGTTGCATGAAATGATCAATGAGACCCTCTTATGCCCTATTCAAAGCACTGGCAGAGTTCCATCATTCTGAACCTGAGAAGTTAAAATCCAGAATCAGCAAATGCTCTGGATAAAAAATTCTGAAAGCAATGGCAGGATCCAAGCTAAACTTTTTTCAGAATAGTGGAGCGCTAGGTATTTGCTTTATCCTTTAAACAAGAAACTTATGTCAATTTTGAAAAGAGTATATCATTTAATGTGAAAATTCTCCATGTGGGTTTGGTCAGAAAAATGTAGCTCAAAATTATTTTTCTCAGATCATCTGAGGAGGTTTTGTGGTGAAGTATTCATGATATGTGTTGAAATTATTTTTCAGCAAATCTGAGAACATCATTCCTTTTCTAAAAGCAGAAGTAAACATTGATATTCCCAATCTGGTAAGTTTTATGTCATATAGGTAAGGTAAGATACACTGTCTTATAGTTATCTCTGCATTTGCCCAAGTGCAGGGTTTATGGGCACGTGTCCACTGAACCAGCATCTCCTCCAAAGGAGAGTAGTTGCTCACAAGTTTCAGTGCACTGAGAGCACTGATGAAATGTGCTTGCAGTCCCAGTGTTCTGGCCTCTGTCTCAGTGGTACTTGTAGAACCTTGTTTTTTAACCTTGTGTGGTTTAGCAATTACCTTGCAATCTATTGATCTGTGTTCTTTGTGGAATGATTACAGTTCTCCTCACATGTAGTGGTTGCACTACTGGAACAGGGTCTTCATATTGCTTTTTAAAAATTATTATTACTACTATTACTATTACTATTACTATTACTATTACTATTACTATTACTATTACTATTACTATTACTGTTATTATTATTATTGTTGTTGTTTATTATTATTGTTTTTATTATTATTATTATTATTATTATTAAATTTTAACTCTTACTTGTGTAATCTAAATCCCTTTGTTGAATTTCAATATTGAACATTATCTTTGGTCAACTTGGCTTTAGTCATCTAAATGGGAAGTTAGATGACCAGAATGAGGAACACTGAACACCAATAGAAGATTCAAAACCAAAAAAAGGAGTTGTGGATTTCTATGCACAGGGGAAAAAAAGGCAGCTCAATTGCAAAGAACTAAAGCATTAGTTTGTTTTCCTTTTGTAGAGTAGGTGAACTTATGTGCCATAATATGTATTTTTTATTTTATGAGAGGAGGTAACAAAATTTCTCAAATGTCTTATAAAGATTAATGGTTTTATATGGAAATCACAATGATAAAAAGGTTGTGGTCTAAGGTGATATTACTTTGACATTGAGCTGGTGTTCATATTGGCATTCTGTTGTACATTCACACTGTGTGTGTGTACATGTGATATATAAGTTCTGTCAGAAGTGTAGAATGTTTACCTTTGTTAATACTTGTAGAAGCATAAAGCTCCAAGCTCTACCCACTGCAAAGGAAGTACATCTCTCTTTCCAGGCGTCAAATGAATGGCTGATGCAGGGTAGTCATCAAGTAATTCTGGGTAAAATACCACTTTGTTAATGCTAATAAGATTTTGCCAGAGCCTTGCTTTTATGTATGCACCTGCTGATACATAAGGCTTGAGAAGGGTGGGAAGTGGTGTTTGCACCACAGAATGCAATTTCTAACGCTTTGTTATTCTAGAGTGTAAAAAACAAAACTTGTAATATATTCCCATACATTATATAAAAGTCATTATAAAAATGATGCTTAAAATGTTGTAGGAATTTTTAAAATAGTTGTAAAAAAAGCCATTGAATCTATCTGCTTATATACTTGATTGCCATTTCACCCACAGTATACCTGCATAATTAGATAGTAGGGCACTACAGTATGTTTCATCTCTTTAGAAGAAGTTCTGAGCCAGACCACCTGCTAAAGTTACATTTTCCAGATTCTCTCCTGGGATAAGCTCTATAATTCACTATGTGTGGAGTAAAACTGAGGTCTCAAAGGTGATAGTCAGTTGCCTTTATTTCAACAATTTTTCAACTGCTTTGAACAGGTAATTGTTCCCAGTTTAGATGATATACAGCATGCCATCAATCGCATGATTCAGTTAACAATGGAAGTAAGTCGTGGAGTTGCTCAGTGGGGACAGAGGCATTTGCAAAAATCTATTTTAAAAACTGAACCAGGCACACAGCAAGGAGCTTCTGCAGGCTTTGGATCACAAGGGAAAAAAGCCAAAAAAGGGGAAAGTAAGTGGTTTGTTCATTTATTTTTTTTTTTTTTTTTTGCTTTTTACTTCAGTTTTTGCTTTAATAATTATGCCATCTATTAATATTTGTGAATAAGCTCACTTTTTGTAAGAGAAGCCTAATGTGGATTGTTTTACATCAATTTTTTTAGTTCACATTGCTTTAATTAGCTGTATTTTTCAGGAAGAGCTTGTCAGGCTTACTTAAATATTACAACTCTGAAAAACAATAAGGAAAAACCCTTTGAAAAATTGCTAGATTCTGGATCTTTTACTTAATTTAAGACAAAGTAATCTTGCCAATTGATCTTTTTACCTACTTATTGTGGAATGTAGCCATAATGATATAGCTGGAACCATAAATCATGATTTTAAACTAAATCTTATTGAAATACTAAGATACAACAAGAGCCAGATTTCAGGAAAGATTTTAATTGCTGGATTCCTAGAATGGGTTATGAAACATCTCAAATGTTTTTTCATGTGAATGAAAAATATTTGACTGGAGACAGACCTATCTCCATTTTAGTCAAATACTCTATTTCCTAATATGGTTTCCAAGCATCTCTCCACACATTTTGCAAGCCACCATAAAAGCCTAAATCTGTTTCTACTATCGGGTTTTCTTAGTTGTTTGGCTGACTCAGTGATATGCAATCCAGTTATATCTTTGTTATCATTCCTTTGGAAAGTCTGTAACATCTTGGAAAGTTTTTCTTTCTGATGGTCCAGAGCTTGTACTTTATTCTTCTTCTGACATTTCTTGCATGATTCTAACCTCTTTTAACGAGCTTCAAGCAGGGTGGCAGGAGCCAATCCTCATCAGACACTGAGTCTTTTCCTCTGCTGTGTCAAAATACAGCATCAGCAAGTGACCATTTTCATCACCTTTAACTAGACATCAGCAACTCCTGGGGGCATATGTCAATGTTTGGGCAATGAGATTATGGAGTACACTGGTAAGGATGGATGAATCTGAGACTGTTCACAGTAAGCAGACCCCAGAAGAGGTCTTCAGAGTAAAAGAGAACTTGCAGCTGCCTTAAATGCCCCTCGTTAAACAATATATGCTGTGGGAAGGGTGGATTTTTTTTTTTCTTTGTTCACTGAAATCTGCTTCAAAATGCTCAGGTATTGTTATGACAGAAGTAGGTCATCAGATCTCAAGAATATCAGTTTCTATATTGACCCTGATTCTCTCAGCAATTAATTGAAGAGTTCAAGAAGCTGACACTGCTTTAAGCAGTTTATACAATTTAAAACCTTTAATTATAAGAATTTGAAAATAATATGAAATAATGTGGAATGTTTATGAGGCCTTTGATGTTCTGCTTGCAATTAAAATAAAATGGAGAAAATGAAATTTCTGAATGAAGAAGACTATTTTTTTTCCATTTGAAAACCTTCATTTTAGACTGAATTTACTCTAGCTGCATAGTGCCTGGCATGAGCTAGAAGGTGGTACCTCACATTAAGCAGTCAGACAGATGTTTGAAGAAGGATATTCAGCCTTACTGAAGAGGATCATCGCTCAACTTGCGACGCATAGGTTTAGAAGAGAATTCTTCATTGATTTATATATAATTTTATTTTACAGAAGGAGCTGATGACACGGTTGTCAGAAAGCTAAGAAATTTTTATGCAGGTGTTGCAGAAAATGAAGCTATTACTAAGATAATTGTGCTTCTCTCTTCTGCTGGGACTTCTCTAAAAGAAGGAGCTAGTGAAGTTCTGCAGGAGTTTGATAAATATAAGATATTGTGGACAGAAGATAAAGATACCAAATTTCAGGTCAGTTAAACACTGATCACTTACAGGACTGTTCTTCTATCTTTTGAAATCAGAAAACATTGGGAAAAATCAAGGAAAACAAAAGATGTAGAAAACACATTTAGAGCTAAAACTCTGATTTTATCTTTCCATAAGAATGCTACCATATCTCATAAGGAGAAATAATAGCATTTTACTTCTGTGTATAGTAAATTTTTGTGTTTTGATTTGCCTTTTCCTGCTTCTGTGCCATTCTAGACACTGAAAACCTGGTAATTGCTTTATTTTGGTTGTGTAACTCTGGATTTTAGGCCAAAAGAAACCGACCCAGTTTGATATGAGGCATGTCTCTATGCAAACACAGGTAGCATGGGGAATCAACAAGAGGAGTTAGAGACATGCACACACCTGCAAGGCTACTGGTATCACTGAGATATGGTGGGATGACACCTGTGAGTGGGATGTTGGAATGGAGGAGCACAGGCTCTTTAGGAAGGCTAGGCAGGGAAGACCAGGCCAGGATTAAAAGGAGGGCAGGGACAAGGTGACATTATAGTGGGAGTTTGCTACAGGCTGCCTGACCAGGAAGTCCAAGCAGATGAGACTTTCTGTAGACAGGCAGGAGTAGCCCCGCAGTCACAAACCCTGATCCTCATGGGGGACTTCAACCACTCTGATATCTGCTGGAGGGACAACACAGCAGGGCATAAGCAATCCAGAAGGTTACTGGAATGTGTTGATGATACTTCTTTCTCCAAGTAACTGAAGAGTCAAGGAGAAGAGGTGCCATACTCTATCTTGTTCTCACCAACAAGGAGGAGCTGGTGGGGAAGGTGAAGCTCAAGGGCAGCCTTGGCTGCAGTGACCATGAAATGGTGGAATTCAAGATCATTTTATGTGGGTTAAAACCCCACCAATTCATAAACAGGGCTGAAAATTTGCTCTTAGTCTAATTAAAATTTTAAGTCTAATCAAATTAATTTTACTAGCTTGATCTAGTTACTACTGAGGAATAGGATACTGCTGCAGTGAAAACTTCAATAATAACTTTTATACACACATGCTTAATTTCTACATTCTTAATTTTCCACTATGCTAGCCCTTCCACTGCCTGTCTGGGTACTCTTGGACAGAAGAGTAGAAGAGGGATAAAGCTCTCAGCATTTATTACTTGCCCGAGCAGTGTAAGAATAGTCAATACAGGTCCTAAGTAACATTTCTGAAATGCAGCTTTTAAGAATCACAAGATGTTTCTACCCTTGGGTTCTACTCAGGGAACAACTTAGAAAATGTATTTTATTGTGATTTTTTCACACATAAGTTGGCTTATGAGGTAGTTTTTCTGTAAGTGTGGGCATGTATTTGATCTCTGTTTTGTCACCTGTTTTCCCAAAACAAATAGGTCCTTAATATGTCTTGGTTATCTGTTTCTCTGTTAAATTTGGTTGGAATTTCCCAACAAGGTTGAGTGTTAGTGACAGAGAAATTTAAACATTAATTTTACTAAGCTAGCAAGGCTACAGAAGGCTAAAAACAAGTATAATAATGGTATAGATTTTCAATAATTACTGAACAACTGTTGCAACATGTTTTACCAAAATTATGGAAAAGGACATTTGTTAATTGACATTTGAAACTACACACAGGAATTTTTTGCTACTGGTCCTTCCCTGTCTGAAATTAAAGAAGAAATAGTTCACTATGATACGTTTGAGCAAGAGATGAAAAATTTAAAACCTGTTATTCTTCTTGGTCCAATTGAATTGCACACAGGTATGACATTTTCTTATCTTAGTATGTACAGTAAGATAATGAGTAAAATAGTCACAGAATCACAGAAGATGCATAGATGAAAGGGGCCCACAAGGATCATCAAGTCCAGCTCCCAGCGCTGCACAGCACCATCCCCAAGAGTCACATCATGTGCCTGAGAGCATTGTCCAAACACTTCTTGAACTGTGTCAGGCTGGTGCTATGACCACTTCCCTGGGGAGCCTGTTCCAGTGCCCAAACGCCCTCTGGGTAAAGAACCTTCTCCTAATATCCAGCCTAAACCTCCCCTGACACAGCTTCAGGCCATTCCCTCAAGTCCTGTCACTGGCCATCACAGGGAAGAAATCCTTGCCTGTCTCTCCTCTTCCCCTCACGAGGAAGTTGTAGCTGCAGTGGGGTCTCCCCTCAGTCTCCTCTTCCCCAGGCTGAGCAGACCAACTGACCTCAGCCGCTCCTCACATGGCTTTCCCCCAAGGCTCTGCACCATCTTCATTGCCCTTCTTTGGATGCTCTCTAATGTTTAGTATCTTTCTTATATTGTGGCATCCAAAACTGCACACAATATTCAAGGTGAGGTTGCATCAATGCAGAGCAGAGCAGGACAATCCCCGCCCTGGCCTGGCCAGCAATGCTGTGCCTGCTGCACCCCAGGATATGCTTGGCCCTTCTGGCTGCCAGGGCACTGCTGGCTCATGTTCAGCTTGCCAGCAACCAGAACCCCCAGGTGCATTTCCATGGCGCTGCTTCCCAGCACCTCATTCCCCAGTCTGTCCGTACACCCAGGGCTGCCCCATTCCAGGTGCAGAATCTGGCACTTTCCCTTGTTGAACTACATAGGGTTGGTGATTGCCCAGCCCTCTGATTTGTCAAAGTCTCCCTGCAGGGCCTTTCTGACTTCAAGCGAGTCAACAGCTCCATCTAGTCTGTGAACTTCTTTAGTATCCCTTCCAGTTCTATATCCAAATAATTTATGGAGGTTTTGAAGAGGACAAGGTCTAAAATAGAGCCTTGTGGAACCTTTCTAGTGACAGGATGCCAGTCTGATGTCACCTTATTCACTGTAATCCTTTGTGCCCAACGTGTGAGCCTGCTGCTCACCCATGACATGATGTGTTTATCCAGCTGTGTACTTT
>VZTR01011334.1:8217-26871 GCA_013400775.1 Chaetops frenatus
AGGGTACTTTCTGCACAACAGGAAAGCAGTGATATTATTTCACTTATTCGAGTATATAAGAGAGAAATGGAGTCATTAAATATATTCTTTCCATCCTTTTATTGATGTATCTTTCCACTGAACCTTTTATTGTTCAGACAAGGAACTTCACTTTTCACTTAGTTAAACATCATGAATACATGAAAATAGCTTACACCGACTCCACTCAGAATATCACAGGTATGCTAGGGACCAAAAAGTGGATTTGCATAGCACACTTAGAAATGGAATTAAAATTTAGTCTTTGCATCCACTTTAGGAAGAACTTCTTGTTGATAAGCCTGGATTTCAACTTACACTTAGAGACAGATTGTAAAGTGTGAGCTTGGTTAAGCTTCAATTTAAAAAAGTAAGGCCAAGTTGTCCAATGAATGATTTAATGAAAATGTTCCCACCTGTGGCAAGAAGATGATTTATTCCTATAAATAGAAGCAATGAGCAAAGCATATAGGTGTACTGATTAGTAGGTCAGTCTAGTTTAACTTCTTGCAAACATTTAGAATATGACTAAAGCAAAGATGCTGTGTATGAAAACATGGCCCTTTTGAAAGTGGTGGACAGTTTTTTCAGTACTTTGTACTGGTACTTGCATTTAGAAATATGATGTGTTGATATTGCCTGTAACAGTGAAGAAAAATACTACAAGGACAATAGAACTACCACTATCATGGTACTCACAATGGTATCTTTAAGGTTATTAAGTGCTGTCAGTTTGTCACATAAGCAAGGTCTATATGAGGCCCATTCCTTTTAGAACTTATTGCAGAACTTAACACAAATTGATTGATGCATCAGATGGAGTTTAAAAATCAACCAAGTTAAATGTAGGTGAGGATTCAGGTGCTTTGTAAAATCTTTTCCTGGGAAGAGGTAGGTATTTGTAGAAGATTTCTCTAACAGGCCATCCCTAAGGGGATCATCATACCTGATGTTTGTGGTATCTAGGTCCCTTTACCTCCATCTGTGTTTCCATGCCCCTGTTTGTTACCTCTGCAGTTTAGGTTTTATTTATGTTCTATTGATGTAAGCCATATCACAATGGAATTTGAATTTCCCTCCATGTCCAAACACTACTACATCATTATAATTGATAATTTTTGATCTCTCCATTGAATTTTACAAAAGTAGCAACTAACCCAAAATGAACAGAACATTTAAGAAAAAAATAAAGAATTTCAGAGTTGTATCTTTTTCTGAGGATCTCAGAATTTACGAAGAGAGTTTTGCAATGTCCCTGTAAGAACATGTAAATGTTGTCCTTGCTGTACTGTTGAGAAAGTGGAGCAAAAAGGGCTTGTGAATTTTGTACTGTTTCTCAGGAAGCCTAAAGCAGATCCAGGAATAGAATCTAGCTTCCTGATTTTCAGAGCGATTCTTTAGTCCTGGAACTCATCCTTTCCTCTTTGGACATTTATTGCAGGTCTATCAGAATGGCTGTTTCCATATAAAAAGGAATGTTACTTTTGCAGCCTTAGTTCTGAAACATCATAGAACAGCTAGACTAAAGCTTTTGTAAGCACATTGTGTACAAGGGCGACAAAGTCAACGTTGTTTTACAACTTTTTACAGAACGTTCTGGCTGTGAAAGCAGATTTCTAAATGCCAGGTTGTGTTCAAGTCATGCAGAAGTTCAAGGCAATTTGTTCAGCACGGGAAAGGAAGAAGCAACCTCGAGACACTGCTTATGTTGTCAAAAGAATATGGTTAACTCTACTGTGTTATGAGAATATTTTCCTCTGCACTTCACTGCAAGAGAAAAATTTGATGTACATTTGACGGGATTCTAATTGACAAAATCTAATGTGTAAACAAGTCAATACCACTGAGAGACCAATGTGATGTCTGATCTGACATCAAGATTAATTGTTCCAAGCCCCAAAAATGCAACTGGTACTGAAAATAAATTTATAGTTTTATTATACATCTCTCAGGACATCATATACAATTGATTTTCCCCCTACCATTGCCTAATTTCCACCTAATAATAAGCATGAATTTTTCACCCAAGGTCACTAATAAACAATTATTCAGAAAGAGAATATTATGCAAAAATATTAAGCATATTACTAAGCATGTTATCAGATGGGCAGTGTTCTGTATTCTGAATGATTTTTGAGACTTTTCAGACTGAGAAATATGCCATTACCTGTAAGTCCAGCATAGTTTACCGTTCCAAAAACCTCTTAATTTGTGAGTTAAGTAGACAAAGGTGCTTTATACTGTTTCTCCCTTTAGTTGAAAGCAAGCAAATAAATTTGACTTGAAATTTTGGGCAAATTCCCCTTTAGCACATGATCATAACTTCCTTAATTTGGTTATATCATAACTGCTTTTAGAGTGAGAATGTTAGGGAAGGATAGGAGTATAGAAAGACACAAGGATATACATGTTTTGAGATGCTAGACAGGACTTCAATGAATCTAATTGAACTAGTTGCAACTAGGTGCATGTCCTGGAGAAACCTAATGGTCTGGACAGAGCTTTCTGTTCTCTCCCAATTTTTCTTGATACTTCATTTGATTAGGTTTGATGGATTGCTGTGTTGCTTATCCAGTAACAGGAAGTCCCTGCATGCTGATTATGGTGGTGCATGGGCTTCATCATTTCCCTCTCCTTTTTCAAATTGCTTCTTCTTTTTTAATTTTCTTTTTTTTTTTTCCCTTCCCTCCCTCCCCCCACCCCACCTTTTTTTTGGTCTGCTATTTGGTGTGCTTATTTTTGTGATATTTTCTTCAGTTGTACCAGTGGTCTGCCAAAGTTCACCTACTATGTGGCTGGCAGGTTTAGGGAGGTGATTCTGCCCCTCTATTCTGCTCTTGTGGGACCCCACCTGGAGCGCTGCATCCAGCTCTAGGGCCTCCAGCATAAGAAGAAAATGGTTCTGCTGGAGCACAGCAGGAGGAGAAGGACCAGAAGGACATGTCCATGGTCTTTGCAGGGGGATTCACCTGGAAATGTATCTCCCATCCCAGACCTCCTTCTGAAACAAAAACAAAAATCCACTTTAGCATAATATGATAAATCAATATAATTTAAAAATTTTAGCTTCACTTTTGAGCCAATTCATATGATATATACTATAACTCATATACTATAGATATGCAGGATTTGCTTTATCATTTTTTTCAGTTTGCTTCATAGCCAAATGACTGATTAGATGCTTCAGAAATTGAAAGGGGTTCTTTGACAGAGTTTCCTGGTCCTGACCAAGAATCACAGTAATGACTATTGTATACAATAATCTGTGACGGCTGTGATGCCTCTCTTTCAACAGGGCTTAAGCCAGGATTTAATGATGGACATGAGGTCACAAAGCATCAGTGTTTTATTTACTAAATTGTCCTTTAACCCTTCTGCACCACAAATAGCAGCCAGTGCCTACATCTCAGGAGAGCACCACCTTTGTTGTTCACCAATACCATACTCTACTCAGTTTGCAATAAATGTTGAGAGCTCTAATATATTTTTATATTTATTTCTGAGGTAACCTCAGCAGTCCCTTGCCTACTGCAGAGGTCTCTGTTTTGCAGCTGGGTGACATTTATTAGTGCAACTTATCCTAAGTCTTGGCTATATCTGTGGCTAGTTTCAGAGTGCTTTTTATTTGTTGCTGTAATTCTGCTGTGACTATTACCAGCACATCTTTGAGGTACATGATTTTATTGCATTAATATTATAATTATATCTTCATTTGGCACATCTTACTTTAACATACTGTTTTAATATAGCAAGACCTACTACAATGGTCAGAAGTGTGACTCTATTCAGAGTCCTTACTACTAGCATATGTGTCATGCTCTCACCCTATGAGACTAAGTTGTACCAGGCTTGCCTCAGGGATATTTGTTTCCTTTTTGTTTTGATGTGAAATAGTACAAAATTTCTACAATAGTAAAAGAAATTACTATTTTTTGTTCTTTTTCACTTGGTGATTTTTTTTCCCTAAGTACCATGACCTTTCAAACACAACACTGATAAAAAAATGTTTAAAAAAAAAAAGTTTGAAAGTGGTTAACCCCGCTTTTGTGCTTAGATTCCTGCCATCAGCATTGCCCAAAATACTTCTGTGACCCAAAACACAGTGGTTCTTATTTCAAGGCTTCAATGTATTCAATGAAATATAGTCATGTTTTATTGTTTAAATTTGCTGCAGTGTGGCATCAGCACTTACAGAAACAGTTAACCCTGACACCTGTGCACACAAAAACAGGAGTCAAAGAGAAAAGTAGCAGACTGATAAGTGGTAGGAGGATTTAATAGGGTTCTGCTGATGGTAACTGTATGGACTTGTATGATTTCATGTAGCAATGACTGAACTTCTTTCTGCTTGTTAAGGTATTTGTCTAGAAATAGAGATTTAAATTATAACAATAGAAAATTGATTCCTTGAAGAGGCATTGAAACAAACTGGATTGTCTAAGCCCTTTACTCTCTTTAAATAATGCAGTGCTGAAGTCAATAAAATTCCACTTGCAGACTACTCCATACGTTTTTATTCTGTGTCTCTGGGATTCATTGTATATTAAGGCTTGGTTTTCTAACAAAGTTCATTACTCTTAGCTATGTTAGCTGCCCATTTAGCTTTCATGCCCAGTACAAGAAGAATGGCTAATGACCAGTGTAATTTGTTATTAAAATCTGGATTTTTTTTTCCTTTTCTTTTCTTTTCTTTTACAGATTAATCTCAGAGACCTTGGGCAGCTGTATAAAATCCGCATTGGCCATGACAACACTGGAAATTATCCCAGCTGGTATCTGGAGGAAGTCAGACTTGAAAGAGTAGTCCCTCTTTCTGGTGGAGAGATTTGTCTCCCCATAGAGAGCTGGCTTTCCGAAGATGTGGATGAAGGTGATACGTGGACAGAAGTGGCAATAAGAAATCCTGCAGAGGAGCTTTTGCCAGGTATGTGCTCAGTATTTAAGATCATGTGTTCACTAACCATATCCTGTGAGTATATGACGGTTTTTCATGTTTCCTCCAGGGCAGCCTGCCCAAAAAACCAGTGTAATCATGAAGCAATCCCTTCCAGATACTTTCTAGCTCCACAGGACAGGGAAGTGATCCTTTAACCCCACTCCTTTCCTTCCCACAATCAGAATAATAGCTCTGGCCAGAGTATGTTACCTTATAAAATATTTGATTTCTCAGAGTGATACATCACTGGTAAATACTGCTCTTTAAAGAAAGACATCAGGCAGGAAATCAAGGTATGTAATGTCATGTGATGTCGAGTTCCTTTTAGCAAGTTTGAGATCATCCTTTCTTGTCCTGCATAAAACACACTTTACCAGAAATCCATGATCATCATGAATCCATGAATCATCACACACATGTTTTTCAAATCAGACTTGAGTCACAGCCATTCACACAGAAATTGTTAGCTGTGGGGTGACACTTTGGAACTTCAAAGTTTATGACAGCTTTGATGTGCTTTGCTCTCTTTAAGTGAAGTGGGAAATAGCCCATCATATAAGGTTATTATTTAAAAAGTCCTGGGCCTTTATAGAGGAATAGGGATTCAGTATAATCACTATGTGGGGCTTTTTTTTTTCTTTTAATTTTTTAAATAGATTCTCTTTACATTAATGGAATGACAGTGATGCAGCTGATGGCCAATAATGTCTGATAGTGGTAGTCTTACACAGATAGGTGCTACCATTTAGCAAATTGGATTCAAACTGATGCAGTGAATTTTGCCAGGTCCCTGAGATTCAACTTAGAAACAGATCACCATGCATTTAGTGACAATCAAATAATTTCAGAAGAAGAAATCACAGAACCGAAAACCTTTCAGTCAAAAGAATGTAATTCTCTGAAAAAAATATTAAGACTGTGATGAGTGAATGTTTTATCACAGAGGTCAGAAAATGCTGAGAAATATGTATGAGCCAGCTCACATTTCTGCTTTGCTCTTTTTGTTTAATTTTTTTTTTTGCAGAATAGTTACTGACTTCAATGAGAGATTTCAAAAAATGCAACTGATCAGGATCGCCCAGGTCCTATGATCATAGACATGTATCACAGTACCATGGGCCACTCACAGGGATATGTATGTCATTTACTGGTGCAATAGAAAAATAGTGCAGAAGCCAATTAAGTTGTATGAACAATCAATTCAGCATCAATAATTCAAATCTACATTATGCAATCTGAAAAACCCATTCATAGAAAAGTACTAATATTCTGTTTAGTGCACTCTATTTATATATTTGTATATGAAAAATCAAATCAGTTCTATCAAATGCTGGAAATATCTTTCAAATTACATATTTATTTAGTCCTTAATTATTATATTACTGCATATTTGCTTGTGCTTGCAAGATCATTATCTTTATTAAAATATATGTTTCAAGTATGTAAGAAAACATACATTTCCAAAAGAACTTGGAAATTTCCCAAAAATTTAGGTTTTACTAATTAGTTATTGATTTTAGGAACATTTAAATTGAACATCAATACAAACTCAGCAAGGAGTCCAAAGGATTTCCTATTTATTTTCTCAAGAACAAGCAAATGAAACGCTATCCATTTTCATTTCCCATTTAAAAGCTAATTGCATACAAGTACTGAACAAACCACATCAAATCACTTTCTCCAGCAGAAGAAACTACATGCTGCTAATTACTTAATGAAGATTTGATATGATTTAGGAGTTTGTATTCTGTACTTTCAATTTAATCTGTTACCTTCTGATGATACTAGATTTGTTTAAGTATAAAAGTTATGTGCTGGAAACTTTGAACAAAGTGAACAAATGTAAACTAAGCACAGAAGGCATTGGTCCTTTAATTGCTGTTCTTAAACACTTACCTCATTGCTTCCCTCTTAGAAGAAAGGGTAATTTTTCCTTATTGTTTTTCTCCCTTTCCCCAGCTGAAGTGTTTTATGCAACCAATATGGATCCAAAGCCTTGGAACCATCTTTTGATTCCTTGGCTTTCTTTTTATTCTAGCGTCTTGTCTTAAGATCTGAATTCATTTCCTGAATCTGTTAGCTTTTCCTTATGTTCCTCTCTGAACTTGCTTATTTTCCATTCAAATTTCTCAGCTTGATAACCTCTCTTAGTTTTTCTGACTGTCCCTCAGCCACTTCAAACAATTGACACTGGTCTCCTACTGCAAGTATTGATTTCAGTTCTTTCTTAATCTCTCCATCACACCAATCTCAACTTCCTTTCCTAACTCGAGTTTCTTGTCCCTCCAATGCAGGTCTGCCTTTGTCTTCTATTTTCTTATTTTTTCCACATTTCCAAGGCTTCTGGGTCCATGGCTCCTTTTCCACTTCCTATTACATCTTCTCTTTTGCTTTTTCAGCCCTGGAGATTTAAAAAACTTCAACTGATCTGTCTTTGGACTTGTCCCTGAATTCAACATGCTTTTGAACTGGGTTGATCCCTGAGGGTTTCCTCCGACCTGTTTTGGGTTTTTTTCTGTGAGTCTTCTATACAGTCTTGTGGTATTGTTTTTTGTTGTTGTTGTTGTTGCTGTGTTGGTTTGTTTGCTTGTTTGTTCTTTCCTTCAGGCAGTTCCAGATATTTTAGTTTACCAAACTTTACAAGTATTGGATTTTTTTACTTGTTGCTCTTTTGATATGGTTTCATCCCCTAGTTACACTGTGATGCACAAAATAAAAGTTATTCAACAATTTTCTAAGTGACAGGTATTGGAAATTAGTAATAACACCCTAGGCTGGGTAAATCTTAAAATAAATCACTCAATGAAAATAAGATAGAAGAGTTTGAATGCTTTTGACTCAGCTTTGTAACACAGGAGTTCATAGGGGAATCAGACCAGATGTGGCAGGTCAGTGCAGCTAAGTGAGGCTGCCACAGCTGCATGGCCCCAGGTCCAACCAGCAGCAAGGCTCAGCAACGTTCCCAGTCAGCACCCACAGAGAGCCACACATCAGGGGCAGCTGCACAGATCACCCAGACACACAGAGCAGCTGCACAAACACAGCACCAGCAGCCTCATCCTGCTCTCCTCTCTGGCTGAGCAGGATGGATGTCCAACAGTGGGACTATCAGTGTGTACAGATGGGTACAAGGTACATATTTCCAACAGCTAGGCTCACATACTGTCTAATCTGCAGTGACCCCTGGATCCCAGTCTCTCCAGTTGCTGGCAACAGGACATATGAGCCCCTGAGGCTGTAGCCCTGCTCCAGCTTCTGGTACAGGCCATTTCCCTCATGCCCACCCCAGCAAGTCTCACCCCTAAAGATATCCATACCTCAGGGTGTCTCTGGCAGCTGAGTGGGACTCCCATGGTGCCTCCAACAGCAGGCTGCTCATGTGCTCTTCTCCTCTGCCTTATATTGTGTCTGACACCCTTGGGCATCAAATCTCATAAGATACTCCAAATTGCCTCATCGTGGTGGGTTTCGTGCCCAGACAGATTCCTGGCTGGAAGAGGGTTCCCTTTCTCTAAGTCTCTATGGGTTCCCACCTGCCCTTGTGCACCTTTGATTTGGGAGATGGGCTGATGGTTCCTGTGATGGGCCTGGGAGGTGTGTTATCTGGACTGCCATCTGCCTGTATTCCTCTGTACATTTGCAGACCTTTATCACACATCCTAACATGGGTTGTCTTCAGATATGGCTGAAGTTTTGTTCTATAGGGGTACCTGATGCAAGAGGTATTGAATTTTCTTACTGCCGTGTTTATGTGAACATAGATGTCAAATGAGGATATCAATGGGTATATGTGTCCTGTTCTTGTTCACATATTCAAAGGAATAACTGTACAGAAATTAAACAGAAGACAAATAATGAGACTGAGGGAGGAAAAATTCCAGCTCCAAAGATATAGTGTTCTTTTCTGCTTGGAGAAGTGTGCAGGTAAATACAGAAAGGTTAGAAGGTGGCCACTGATTGAAATGGTGCAAAAGATGACCAAAGCAAATGGTAATAACACAAGTATTATCTCTGCAAAATTTTTACCCCTGTTTTATCACTCAGGAGGCACCAACTACATAAGTAAATAGTCAATCTTCTTTATTGTAAAATTCATTAGCAAGTGTGTTTTTTCAAAGCTACTAGTTTTCCTGAATGACATGAATAATATGTATTTTTCCAAACTATTGCTCCAAATAGTACTAGTGGAGATTAGATAGCATTTAGTGGAGATTAGAGTGAGAACTGGAATTGTAACTGAAATGTCCTAACCTGATATTGTTTTTATATTTTTGTCTTCTAAATTACTATATGCACCGCTTCTGAGGAAGATAGTCCCTCTTAACCACTATCAAATATTAAGAATTGGTTCTCTCTTAGCCTTAAAGATGCACTAACCTGTATCATTAACCTTTCTGTCATGGCAAAATGCCAAACACCCTTTGTGAAACCCAGATAGTAAACACCAAGTGACAAAACTAGTGATTCAACCTTGCTGTGTGAGAGATCGAGCCAAAATGACCATTTCATTCAAGCAGGCATGTCATATGGAAAAAAGGCAGAACCTGGAGCAATACTGTGCATTAACGTTTTGCTATCTTGGTACACCAGCATAAAGGGAGGACTGAATAGAAACAGTTGGCCAATTTTTGTGTCATTTAACATCTCTCCAGTTTTTTTGCTCTTTGGCCAGTTTGTCTCTTTACACTGGCAGCCTGGTGGGAGTCAATTTGCTCAGTGAAGCACTCGATGCTAAGAACCCACTTAGTTAAGTGTCCGATGTCCTTTTTATGAGAGTTTAGAGGGAAGTTACTTCAAGCTTGTTCTAGTCTGTTCCCACAGACTGACTGCCTGTTTCTGTCAAGATTGTTGTCATTGTGTTCCTGGAATGTGTTATCCAGTGTAGTTTCATCCAAAAAGAACCTAGTTCTTTGCTCTGAAACCACTCTGTGCTGCACACCAGAAAGAAGGAAAGAAGGAAGGAGAGCTTACCAGGGGATTCAGTGGTGTTGTAGGCAAACCAGTGTCATTAGGCACAGGCAGCTGTGGATCTTCAATTCATTGGCTTTTAGCTAAAATTATCAAATAATGACTATACTTTTAGTAGAATTACTTTGAAAAGAGCTGACAATGTTTGTACTAAATCAGCAGAAAGAGATCAATGTTTCTGCCATGAAAGCTTTCATTTTCATATTCTCAACAATAAATTCTTCTTTAGTTCTATTAGTTTTTTCATTACCCAAAACATATCAAAATATTAACTTAGTCTTTAGTGAGAAGGAAATTGAGGTGTTTGTTTACAGTTTGTGTTTTCCAAAGGCAAGTGTCGTAAGTCACTGAGTTCTTCACATGACTTCTTCGAAAGGAATTGATAATTATATACTGTACCTGCAAACTGGGGCCAAACTATCTCTTGTCATTGGTGAAGGCTCAGGAATATATCAACTTTCTGTATTGGAAACCCTGATTCAGGTGCCCAGAATGGGTAATCTGGAAAAAAGGGTTCACTAACTCCCATTCTACAGCCCTTAGCATGCCCTTGGGTTACCTCTTCTTCATAACCAGGAAAACTTCCTTTCTCTCTCTCTTTTGTCCAAGGTAGTTCATTTCTTATGTTATCAATAGATGCCAGAAGATGGAGTAGGGATTTAAAAAAACACCTGAATCTTCATGATAGTATCTCAAGAGATAGCATTTTTATAGATTGAACAACTAGAAATTTGGTGCTATTACACTTGACTGCTCATATGACTCCTACAATATTTTTTGTATATTTGGTTCTGTCATTTTTTAGCACAGTTATTATACTGCTTTAAAGTCTGTCTTTTAGAAACTCCTCACCTCTGTCTGAAAACACTTTGCTTCCCTTTTTTCATCTGTTTCATCCACGTAGCAGATTTTTCTGTTTGGTTTCTAGAGCTTATCTAAGGTTACCCTGTGAGCAATTTGAAGATTTCAATCACTTATTTTCTGAAAGGTCATTTTCTTTTTTATTGAGTGCTAGCTGAGACTTTTTTCCCTGCTATTCTGTATTAATTAATCCTCTTATATCCTTTATCAAAGTTACTGTGTTTTCCAAGACATTTCTTCTTTTACTTTGATCTGCTCCACATTGGACAGATGCCTAGATGTGAGTCTCACAGGTCTCTCTCAATGCTGAAACACTGTTTCCTGACTTCTGTTTTGTGGCAGGTTTTATGAAATAGTTTTAAACTTTTTTTTTTTTTAATTTTTTGCCTATGGGTTTACCTCTCTCTGAGTGTTTTGTTACCCCAGTTTACAGCTGCCATAGTTTCACTGAATCAGAATAGAGTAAAATGAAATTACTGCTACCGAATAGGACCATACAGTGATCATTTTCAGAGTTTTGGGATGGCTTTTTCTTCCTGCAGTGAAGAAGGTCTCCATTGCAGATGGGCCTGCAGCAGGGGCTTTAGAAGAGGTTGGTTCCACAAAAGAAATGAAACCACAGTCCCAGAGGCTGGACACATTATCTAGGATTGTTTTACTTTACTCTCTACACAACAAACTGTGCTTTGTGAACCATATACAGAAAACCACAAATGGAAAAATTTGACATGTGGCGAGTCTTTTTGCCTCAGCAGTACATTCAATGGGTAGGTTTGTTCTCCAGATTTGGTTGTACTGTCCCATCAAACAAATGGTATACCTTCTCTTATCTGTTACAGAGTGGCACCATCACTCTTGTTCTTAGTTTTATGCAATCTGTAACTCAGGAGCCACTAGTGTTAGCACTTTTTGTAGTTGTTCTGCAATCTAGAGGAGCTGCTTGATAAAACTTGAAAAATTTGAATCCTCTCAGGCTTGTCTGTGCCTAGGTTTCCATTTATGCAGAAAAGGCTTAACTTCCACAATCTATTTAGTGAATGTTTATTTAAATGTGCAAGTGTTTCACCCTAGTGGCCATGTTCACCATGTTCTAATTAGGCATGTGTGTTTTGGACAACATTTTCCTTGTTTCATTTTTGTCATGATTCCTATGAAATGCATATACTCAAGTTAAGGGGTGTAAACATTCCTTTTATTTTCCTAATATTATACCCTGCATTGTGGTGGCCTATATTTCTAGAAAAATTTAGAATGCCAACTGGTCTTTTTTGTTAAGAAGGTTCTTCTATAAATAATGCAGATTTTGTAGTTTAAAAAAATGTCAGATCTAACATTTTACAGATGGTGAGGGATGTATAGACACAAGAAACTATGGAAAATATTTTCCAGTTTTTTACATTTCGAGATGTGCATGCTATCTACTTCAGACTGATTTATTTAGGCTGGTAGCAAAAGAAAGCTCTATTTAATGATTAGATCATTATCATCTCTCTGGTTACCACAGAGATGCACAGTGCTACAAAACGTATTGTAATTTATTTATCTGTTAATATCTTTGTGTTTTGTTATAATTACCTCTTGTTCTCTTCTTGTGTATCCTTCCTTCATAATGAAAGGACTTGTTGGTATATTGTTTTTGTAGACATTCATTGTTAAAGGGTTTCTTAAAAAAAAAAGCCTCCAATGGGATCTAAAATTGTGCTTATAGTTACTTAAATTTTTTATTTTCGATCATGGAAATTACTTGTAGTTGTAAGTAATACAGGTACCAGTCTTTGTATGTGAACAGTCATAACATAAGCACTCTATAGCCTTCCTTTTCCTCCCATAGATCTTTTGCATTTTCAAAACTAAGAATGTAAGTAAGAATGTAGAAGTGTGAAGTAGACTTCATGTCAATATCTCCCTCCTTTTACTACCTGCAGCATCTTGCTTCACGGGCAGTACAGCCCTGTTATTAAAATGTCTGGTAACAGATTATTATAATTTTTAGCTTTTTTTTTTGGTAAATGTAACCTCTCTCCTTCCACACTCCTAATGATTTTGCCCCTTCATGATCAGTATGGCTCGTTGCTTTGCTGCACATTTTCTTCACAGTTTGCTGCCACCCCTTATCCTCTGCCCTTTGGCCAGCTATGATTATATTAGCAGTTATGATGTAAAATGTAATTTGAATATATAGCTCAATTATGCTAATTATCAGGTCAATTTATCTTAGCTACTTTCTATTCATATCTGCAATTTGTTTTAACATGATTTTTTAATGTTAAGAACCTTGAAACTAATTTTTATACGGCTCTTCAAATTTTTGAAAATGTGTGTGTTATTGAGATCATTTATATGGCACAGGGAGTGTTGGTACATTAATGCATGGATGTGAGAGCTGCATTCTGTGCTTGGAATTACAGAAAATAATAAAATTGTTCAAGGAACACCACTCTTATTTAGAGTCTCAGTCGTAATAGTGATAAAGAGTTGGAGACACTGTGTTTTAGGACAATTTTACACAGAGGAAAAGAAATACCCTAATTTGGTCAAGCATAGAGTCTATCCATCAACATTTCTCCTATCTTTTAATACATGTGGGGCTGGTTTTCTCCCTCAAGTATTTGCAGTATAATTTTACTACTTGTTTAGCTTTTGCTCTGGGAATCAGGAGTAGCTGGTTTTCAGTGATGGGGGACGACATGATGTCTGGCTTTTATAAGCTGACTTGGGATCTAGTGAATAAAAAATTTATGGAAATATCAGATTCTAGTAGTACTTTGGTGGTTTAAGTGTAACAGTATTTTAACTAGTTTTTGTAAAGTATTGTCTACTTTAAAGCATTTTATCATCACATTCTGTTTTCATATTTGTTCCTGCTTAAAAGTAACTAATTGTGTTTTTAGGACTTTTATTACCTTTATTCACTCCCAAGAACTGTTAAAATTACACATAAATGAAACAATAATCTTTGTGATCTACTACATAGCAGGAGAAATGGCCAGCTGTGATTAGAACAGAAACACTGCATGGAAAAATTGCCATTAAAATGTAAATAGGAATTATTTTTTTTAAAGTCCAGAGAGAAAAACTAAAATGAAACATAATAGTATATGATCACAGCAAAGAATCTTTTAAAAATAAATCTGCACATTTGGATAGTTATAAAAATAATATTAGTGTGGTATAGAACATCTTAATACAGTAATTCTAAATTATATTGCAGAAATCTTTGAGGATGTATATATTTTTGTGTGTAAGACTTTGGTCTAGACTATAATGAGAGGAATTAAAAAGTTGTAGGTACATTTTAACTGAGAGCTGTTTTTGAAAGTCCTATCATTCACTAGTGACTGATGTAGAAATCTTCAAAGGCAAGATGACTGTTCATTTTTATAGGTGTGGGAGCTGTTAATCTGATTGCCCACCTTTTTATGTGGGGTAAAAATCTAAAACCCCTAGGATTTGTGGTTGTTATTCCTCTTTCAAGACAAAATGAAGGTTAAGAACCCAGATAATTGTTTTGCACAAATCTGGAGGTTGAAAATGCTTTGGTACCAGTGAAAAGTAGCTCTTACTTCAGATGATGACTGGACATAATTAGGTGGTCTCCAGATAAATTGCAAATTAAAACTTTGTGAATTAGGTTCTGAAATCACGAATAGACAATGGGGAGTAAGAGAAGAAAACTGACCATCAGGGAACTCTTTCTTGATGAACTGCTTTGCTGAGCAATGTATAACAATGCTCAGCATTAGGTTTTCTTAAGCTTGGTGTTTTCATACTTTTGTGAAGAGAATTAAAAGATTTGAACCTAGAAGAGACAAATTCATGGGCAGCTGTTGCTGCTTGCCAACTTGAAAAGCAGTACAGTCTTTTGGCAAAATTTTGATGAGGAAACTTTAGAATCTTGTGCAAGCTGCAAGGATAACCTCAAGTTTTTCTTCTTCTAGTGTTGGTGTATGAGGTCCATGTATACACAGGTGCTAAACTCGGTGCTGAAACAGACTCCAATGTTTGTATCAACCTCATTGGGACAAGAGGGGATGCTGGCAAAAGGAAGCTCCATAGATCTAAGAATAATAATGTTAGATTTCGACATGGACAGGTGAAGTAAAAACAGTGCTGCTTCTGATAAATAAGAATAAATTATGGCTAGAAAACTGTTTCCTCAAGAAATGTAAATATCTTTCTATTTACAGGGTTTATTCAAGCATTTACCATTTTTATTATTCAAAATTGCTTACATAATTGCATTATATGGATAATTTTTATCTGCTTGATCAGCCATTTACTGAGAGCTTTAGATATCAGAATTTGGGTATTTTGGTTATTTGTGTTGCACATACAGGTAAAAAGGTAACAATAACATTTTTGTTGTCCTGAACAGATCACTCTGAATTTTGGAATCAAATTCTAAATCTGTATTCCTAAGTATGCTTTCCAATCCTGGTGGGGCACATAGGGCTAGATAATATAGGCACAACCAAATAATTAAAACTGATCATTATGTCATGCCAAACGCATCAATGCTGTCTCTGTGGAATAATTTTCAAGTGTTATTCACCTTAGAAAGTTTTAAAGGATCCTCAATGTTTGGCCAGGACCAATAGAAAACAACTATATTCATTTTGGAAAAAAAAAAAAGAGAGGGTGAGAAGAAGGTTTTTGTATACTGTTAAAGTCAAAGCAATGGCTATGTTTAAGACCTTTATAATTTTCCTTGCATGGTTCCACAGATGGATATTTTCTGCATAAAGGCTGTCTCACTGGGAGACTTGGAGAAAGTTCTGATTAGCCATGATGGAGCTGGTCCAGGTAGGATTTAATTTCCTAGAGACCAATCTGTTTTCAAGTCCTTTTTTTAAACCCAATGCACTTGTTTATGTTGCGTCCTTTATAGAAAATGTGACAGAAGGTCTTGCAGTGATAAAAAGTCTTCCTGCAGGTTGATCACTGTGATGGGATGGTGAAAAACTGTGGTAATGGACAGAAAAAAGGGCATGAGTTTAATATTATATACTGTTATTCCACTCTTTGTTTTCATGATTATTTATAAGAAAGCACTGTTTATTTGCAGGTAGGAAACTCTCAGAAGTGTGGCTCACACCAGTAAGACAATCTTTCACTTGACAAAGAGTGAAAATTATCCAGGAAGGAATTAAAGATATTCAGCAGCTGACTTGCTACCTGACAAAATTTGAGAAGCTGTAGCACAATGCTCTTGCTGCTTTGGGCAATTGTAGAAGATTTCATTATATATTTGATCTGTGCAAGTCAATGTGGAGCTATTCCAGTGAGTGACATTGCATTCAGCTTGTAGGCTTTTCAGGAAAAAAGAAAGCATTTGGTAATGAGATGAGTTTTGGGTACAGGCCCTTGAAGAAGTATACATCCCTGGAATGATGTAAATGAGGAGAAAGGTAGCATTTAAAAGCACCAAAGATGTAAATACTGCAAATATATTTGCAGATTAATATCTAGGAAGAGGCTAAGTGAAGAGAAGGATTTTCAGGCAGTTCAGGGCTCCACTGATGAGAGATCAGAAAAGCCCTTTTACCCTACTCTGTTGTGAAACGGCCCCAAGCAACACCCATCTTGCTGTTTGTACTGCCTAAGGCTCTGAGCAGGCTTGTGACTATTATAGAAATAGCCATAATAGTGCAACTTTGGAACGGTGTGTAATCTTGTTTCCTGTATCTGTAGTTCCACAGGGTTTGCTGCCCTCAGCAATATGGATGATTGTGCACCTGAGAGTTTCAAATTGTAGTAACACAGGACATAACACAAAGGGCACTGTGGTGGAGCCCACCTTCCCTCTGTTCCCCACAGCACAGTACCATGCTCTCTTCCCTCATAGCTCCTTTAATAGGCAGCACAGATTAGCAGGATCAGCGTTACAAACCTGTAACCCAATTCAGCTATCCCAAGATGTACTTTGACATTGGACTTCAAATCTGTGGGTTTGAAGGACTCTCTAAGCAGCACAATGGATTGAATTCTATGTGTAACAAAATGTACGCCTTGGTAGATCAGAAGGCTATTCATGGTACTCAGCACAGGCAGATAACATAGATATCTTTTGAACTGTATCCAAAACTGGCCCCACATAATCCTAGCCTGAGGTGGCCGAGGGGTTGAGAGCTGGAAAAGGATGGTGACTCAAGAGAGACTCTACCTTCTGGGATTTGAGAGGGAGGAAGGAAAATGAATGAGGAAAGTAAAGGACTTTTGTCCTAGAGAACATGGTTTACTCCATGTCCTGCCTGGGGATGCCCTTCCTATGTGACAGAAACTGCAGCCTTCTAGGGCCTTCCAGACTCAGATGCAGCCAGGGAAGCAAAGCATAAGGATAAATAGGATGATTTTTTGCTTCTGACCAAAACCATCCCCCATTCTGTTTTGCTGCAATGTGCTGACAGGAAATGGTGTGAGTCGGGCGAAACCTCGTAAGGAATATGACACATAGTGAGTGGTGCAGGCACAGTGGGAGCAGGGTATCTGGGAAGGGCATTGCAGGACAAAGAGACCAGTCTCTGGGATGGTCATTGGAAGTGATCTAAAAGATCAGCATGGATGTGCCAGTTAGGAAGAAGATGAATTCAGTAGCCCAGCAGAAGTGAGACTGCACAGCCTCATGCCTGCTGGTCTCATGGTAGCAAGGCTGAGTGTGTGTACCCTGTAGACATGCACAGAAACACATTTATAAAACACACATATGTGTGCACACGGCTGGCCATGCAGACCAACACAGACAGGAACTCAGCATGTACACAAACAATACAAGTGGCCTTTCTCTGATACCCTCTGCAGCTGATCAGAACAACACTCCATCAATGCCAAATTAAAAAAAAAAAATATGCACAGGATGAATGTATGAGGCATCCAGTAGCTGGCCTTAGGCAGTCAGTCTATCTGGTTGCTGGCCCTGCATCCTTGGATGCTCAGTTTTGCCAGTTACTGGCATCAAGACATACAAAGCCCCTCCAAGGCTCCAGCCCCACTCCATTTGCACACGAGAGCGTAAGTTTTAAAAATTTATTCATTAATGTTTTTATATACACAATAAGAAGTTTGCTCACAGGGAACCAACATTTCCAGCTTTCACACAAATCTTGATTATTGGCATAAATAGATTTGTCCCAACATCCTTGTGCCTGATTACAGGGAATCAAAAGATGTAGGCTGGGATGTGAATGGTGTTGACAGTTCAGAGATGTATACATGTATTTTTCTCCAAGGGAAAAAACCCACCCCTCTTAAAATTAAAACATGCAAAGACAGAGAAGAATTGAATCTCTTATGAGAGACAAAAAGTAATAAAGCTTTCATTCTGTTAATATATCTTATTTATTTATATGAGATCTGTCTTAATATGATCTGTGTTTCTGCTAGAAAAAGATAATCTGGGCTTTTTTTCTTAAAATTTATTAAAATAAAAAGTATGATTTCACATGATAAACTTTTGTCATTTCAACACAGGCAGTGGATGGTTCCTGGATAAGATTGTCATCAAACATAAAGAAGGAGAGGAAGCTCAGGAGGTTGTATTTCCTTGTAATAGGTATGTCATTCATGGAGAAAAGAATTCGTTACCTGTCAGCAACAGAATGAAAAAAAATTTAAAACAGATATATGCACACAATCTAGATGTTTGAGCAATGCCCCAGAGTTTTTCAACATACAAGTTATGCAAAATTTTTGCAGCTGGAGACAAGGAATAAAGTTCCTGTATTGGTGTGGAAGGGAGTCATAACCTAATGCAGAGAAGTCCCAAACCAGATGGTGGATAAGAGGAAAGGTGCATTGATTCCTTTCCTTTCCTTTCCTTTCCTTTCCTTTCCTTTCCTTTCCTTTCCTTTCCTTTCCTTTCCTTTCCTTTCCTT
>VZTR01011335.1:10767-41813 GCA_013400775.1 Chaetops frenatus
AGAGTCTGCAGAACAGAAACAAACCCTTGATTGAGGTTTGGGGGTGTAATAGTAGGTGTGATTGGAGAATACAGAAAACCATTTATGGCTTAGGTCCCTTCTCAGACTCTATTTACAAAGCAGCCATGGATACCGGGGTCTTTTGTTCATTTTAATTTTTTTTTTTTTTCCAATCAACAGGCATACACAGTAAAAAACGTCAAATTTGATGATAAATACCTGGAGTAAAATTGATGTTGTAGATTGATATATTTGCTCTCTATACTTCTACCTATAATAATCACATTCAGTATGTAAAACTAGGGTATATACCTACATGCAAAAATACTTCTATTAACTAGAGAAACAACATTGTACAATCTTATTTTTCATTTACTAATTTCAGACTTGGAACAAAATTTTTATCGAAATAAAAACAATAAAATCCACTGAAAGTAGAAGAATCTTTCATCATATAAAGCATTGTATCTGCAATTAAATATTTTGCAATGGGTACAAGCAAGAAGAAAATCTGAATACTAAATATTTAATTTTCAAACTTGGAAGGAGAGATGGATATAAAAAAAAGAGAAAAACTGAAATTAAGATCATCTTCTATGTATATTAATTTCACTTGCAATGTGTCTAAAGAATAGCATTTTATTTCAGAGGTATTATAAAAGCAATATTGATCTACACAATTTCTGAAAATAGCAGAAGCATCAAAAAAAATACATGGATTTCTAAAATTAAGTAAAATTAAAAGGATAAATTTGGGGCCAACAGGTGCTGGAAATGCTCCACTCATCTGCACTGAAAAAAAGAGAAGATAACAAACCCTCCAATCTCAATGTTAACATCCAAATGACATAAACTCCACCATTTACATAAACATATACTTCAGGTTCTATGTTAATATTCAAGTAATTTCGATCCTTTTTTTTAGCCTTTGATTATTGCACCAAAAATGTAAGGTACCTACACATTTGAGCATGAACCCACGTCCGTAAGAGTACATTCAGAACTGTAAATGGCAGCATTTTTGATATTGATTTGAGAACATTTTGTTCAAAGCACATCTAAAAGAAGTAGAAATTGCATGCAAATTATTGTGTTGTTTTTTAAATGGCCATTAAGATTTATTATTTGCTATGATTAATTCTTTTGATGAAATCTGACAAGACTTATCTTTTAAAAGATATTTTTCTACTAAACATACTTATTCAGATTTTCAACCCTAAATCCTAGAAAACATCCCTCTGCATCGTTCTCATATTTATTTCAAAGGCAATTTACTTATCTACTCCATTATTCTGATTAATTATGCTTAACATCTACTCCAAGAATTGATTAATAAATTTATATTCTCTGTTTCTTCTTCACTCTTTCCAATGTTTAAAAGATTGTTTCATCCCATAAATATGACAAAGCATATAGATGTGCACACAGCACTTTTCTATGTTTTAAGTATCAAATCGGTAGCTGCCAAGTAAAAAGTAAAGCATTCTAGATTTTAAAATTCTGCACAAGCTACTGAAACTACCCTCTAGAAAATTTTAAGCACGTTGATACACCTTTGCCTCCTCTTTGTTTCCTATATAATTATTTACATCAGTGCTGGTGCACATATATTGACTATTTCAGCACAGAAAAAAACCCTCACCTAAGGACAACAATATTGTTCTATCAGGATCCATAATGTGAAATAGTATTGACCAATTAATCACTAAATGGCTGTTTCACATATGTCAGGGACAGATGAAGTTTAGTGCAATTCAAGACTCCCTATGTGCAAAATGCATATCTCATTTGTCCCTTTTTCTCTACTTTCTTCCTCTTGTTCAACTAAAGCTGAGACAATGTCAAGCCTCAAAGCTCTCAGAAAACTGCAGCTTGAGAAGAAAAGACTGTGGCTAGCTAGACAAGTTTCAAATTACTTTCTTATTCCACCTACTTGGACTTTTTTATCCTTCTCTCCTTGCCTGGTACCAAAAGTCTATGCCACAGTTTTATTACTTCTCTCAGAAAATTATCTGTAAAAATGCATCATTCACAGCTGCTTTATTAACCTAGGCCAGATGAAATATGGCATTTCAGGTTATCTCAAAGATCAAGTCCCAGTCTGAATGTACCTAAACTGCCTCTTAAAAATTTGCTACACACAACTGTGCACACACTTCCCACATCCATGCCTGATCTTCCATTCTTCCTTTTTCTTGACCTTTAGACAGTCATTATCTATAACCAATAAGACTACTTCCTAAACCAAAATTATTTTCTGCTTGGCCATGATTTCTTATCCTGTTATAATTTTGACCTCCAAACTCCTTAGCAAGTACCATTTAATCAGAGAATGCACAGATGAAATTTAATGAAATGTTATACACAAACTACAAATCTTAAAAAATTCAAGCAACAGTTGTCACTGATATTACAAAACTGCTTCTAATGGAATCCCGTTTGGGAAAACACAGTGCCCAAGATGAACAATCAACCTTTTTGTGATGCACATATAACTAAACTAATGTGCCAGTGTGAGCTTCCACACAGAAACATGCTTGAGAATGGAATTTCAACGAGGATCAACATTCAGTCTACATGAACACAAAATTTGAAATGTAAGAAAGATTTCAACAGAGGAAAAACCCAAGCCACTGAACACTGCCAGTGAGGGGAGGATGATATATATGAAAGGAAACACAAACAAACTGAAGTTCATGGAATTTTTCATAGACAGAATGAAAACAATGTAAAAATATGACAAAGAATGAGAAGACTCACATAGTTCAATCACACGGAGTGGGATTTGGTACAGGACATGTTTGCAACAGTGTTCTGAAGACTGAAACTTCACAAGCTTGCTTTCTGGGATTTGAGCTGAACAAGATTTGCAAAAGCCCTTAAAAGCAACTCTGCCCTTTCTGAATAAAACCCCAAAACTCCTATTATTCTTGAAAACACCCTAGCTCTTGAAGGAAGAATTTGAACCACGCACATTTTTTTGCTTACAATTTTCATCCAACTCATTTATGTGGGAAATGGGTGATCTGCAGGAATTTTTGGAAGCCTTATCAGAAGACATTAAAAATACAGATACTGGGAATAGGAAATCTTATAATGAAAAGCATGACATACAGCTCAAAATCCTGAAACCAAACTGTTTTCCCAAAACATCTGGCTTTCTTTTGTGGGATTTTATGTCCATAATAATAAATAAGTCAGGTTTAGCAGTGCCAGTTTATTAACTATTTAAGAATGTCTAAGGCACAGCAACTGCCAGGATCTCACAGCATTTCCAAATAGACTGAATGGCCCCTGTTGGTAACAGTATATTCAAATACAAGTATTACCATTATGGATTGATACTAATAAACACAGGTTTAATTTTAAATGGGGTTTAAAATCCATTTCCTTCCCTTACCATTTGTTATTTATTTTTTAGCTACTTAATATTCCTGGACAGTTAACAAAAATCTTAAACATTTCATCACATTGCTGTAGTGTTGAAGGCTTTGGATATAACAGTACAATATTTCTGAATTAAAGTTACTTTTTCGGAATCAAGTAAGTAAATACATACCATGTCTGTATATTTTTCTTTTGAAACTTTCATTTTAGTTCAAGCCTTACAGTTTCAACTCACCAATTCCTATCATCTGCACTGAGGCTGAGGAACAGCAAAAGAAGTCTTTTAATGTCACCACTCCTACTTCTTACTCTATTTAATACATTTTTCTCTCTTATGAGCCTACGAAGATGATTAAAAAGACAGTATTTTTCATCTGGATTTAGTTTTGAAAATGTGTAAATTCCATTTCTGAAATTAGGCAATCTTCACAACCAACTAATTAGGATTTTTGATCCTTTGGGTAACCATTTTGGATTAGGCCACTAGGAATTTTATTACTTTAAAGGAAATCTCTGGGTAGCAGAAGGGAAAATTGCACTGTTAATAAAAATTTCTTTAGAGAATCATTGCACATCAGGTGCAGCATGGAGAAGGAAAAGAAGTTAACTGTAGAGCTGTAAAGCTGTGAGTGCTCTTTGCTAAGAGCCAACAGCTGTAAACAGTTCTCACAGTCTATTTATCAGGTTGGTTAGGTACTGGAATTTAGAATCCATTACAAAGGCTGTATTTTCATAACTAACTGTTTCCAGTAGCTTGGACTAAATGAGGAAGCCATGGAAGACAAAATTCCTCAAAAATTCTGCATATGATTGCTGTAATGATTGAAAGATGAGATGTGTTCTCTGCACATGACATATAAAAAGACATAAATACATAAGTATCTCTATGTTTGCAAAATATGCAAATCTCATAGAATATTCCAGTGTCATTGACTAGCCTTCTCAAAATTAGAAACAAGAATGGACAAGGGTGGGGCAAATTTTGGGGACCCAAGAAACCTATTGAAAAGATGATACCTGCCTTCTGCCCATGGTGAGATTGAATCCAATCCAAGACAAAGACTTTCGGCAGCATGCTGTAGCATTGCGTTCTAGGATTTGGGATATGAATGGAATTCTTCAAACATTTTTGCTATGATATAAGGATGACAATCAAAACAACTCAAGCCAAAAAAGACAGTCGTTTTCTTTTACAAAATATTTAACCATCTGGAATTTTTTGAAAATAATTTTACAATCCAAAATACAGCCTGCATCAAAACTAAGTTAACTAAGTGGAATTTTTCTTGTCCTCCAAGAATTATCAAATAATTTAGGTTGGAAAAATCCTTTAAGATTATCAAATCCAACTGTTGACCTAACATAGCCAAGTCCATCACTAAACCAGGTCCTCACTAGTGACTCAACCACTTCTCTGAGCAGCCTATACCAATGCTTGACAATCCTTTGAAGAGTTTGAAAGAAATTGAAGAATTTCTTCTTAATAGCCAGTCTAAACCTCACCTGGGCACAACTTCAGGCCATTTTCTCTCATCCTGTCACTTATTACTTGTGAGAAGAGACCGACCCCCTTTACAGCCTCCTTTAAGGTAGTTGTAGAGAGAGATAAGGGCCTTCATGAGCCTTCTTTCTTCCAGGCTTTAGCCAAGCTTCCTCAACCATTCTTCATCAGATTTGTGCTCCAGGCCCCCCACCAGTTGTGTTGCCCTTCTCTGGACTTGTTTCAGCACCTCAATGTCTTTCTTNTGACAATCCTTTGAAGAGTTTGAAAGAAATTGAAGAATTTCTTCTTAATAGCCAGTCTAAACCTCACCTGGGCACAACTTCAGGCCATTTTCTCTCATCCTNGTGTGGCCTCACCAGTGCCAAGTACAGAAGGACAATCACTGCCCTGGTCCTCCTGACCACACAATTGCTGACACAGGCCAGGATGCCATTTGCCTTCTTGGCAGGTGCACACCCCGGCTCATGTTCAGTGGCTGTTAACCAACAACCCAGGTCCTTTTCCACATGGCAGCTTTCCAACCACTCTTCTTCCAGCCTGTAGTGCTGCATGGGGTTGTTGTGACCCAAGTCCAGGACCTGGCACCTTGCCTTGTTAAACCTCATGCATTTTGCTTCAGCCCATTATTCCAGCCTGTTCAGACCCAGTCTTGTCAAGTTCCCTTGACACATGCTCAGCAAGCCACTATTCCAGTAAAGGGAGCTGATGCTCCCTGAAGGGCGGGCTAGCCACTCAGCTCAACCCTCCCCATCAGAAATGCAAAAATGCCCACCTTCCCAGACCAGCCTACAGTCTGCTTCCTTCACTTATTTCAGACAAAACAAGTGAACTTGACTTAAGAATTTAAGTAGTAGGATTTTGCTAAGTAAGGTCATTTCATCTGAAGCAGTTTAGACAGCATTCAGCAATTAGCTCCACTCACAAGTCTAAATTGTTGCTAATTTCCAACAGGGAAAAAAAGAGGGGGAAGTGGGAGAGAAAAATAATGCTTATCTATGAAAAGGTTACATATGATTTCTTTCACTGAGAGGCAGAATAAGAATGCATTAGAAAATTGCACTTGTGAATTCTTAAAATGCTTATTTCAAGGAATGGAAATCTTTGGAAATGAAAGCCTGTCTGGATTGATTAAGTCATCAGATACAAAGTGTTAGAATTGCTGGTCTTGTTTCCCTGTTTAATCTCTTGTTGACGAAGTCGCCAATGCAGTCTTTAATTGTGTTTATACAGCAAAACAATGATAGATCACATGTGGCAGTACAAAAATATTTTCATGCTAATTATATAGGTTTGCATAACTCTGATCAAGGTACTTTTCCTTTTTAACTTTACAGCTTAACTTTCAAATTTAAATTTATAGCTGAAGACTTACAAAATTTGCACTTACACAATTAAAGAATGCTTAAAAAAATTACACTTCACTCAGTTGCATTTTCATTGCATTTTTTTACATGATATGTTATGCAAATGTTTACTGTGCATTTCCTTCATATACCTTCACAAACAAAAGCAAGTCTGATTCCCCTGGTGATCACCCGTTCAGGCAGTAGGGTACACAAGATTAACTGCAAGCCTATGCATTGACTTAATTCCCAGTATATCTTAAAAAATGTAGACTGCAATAATTTTCTTTTTTACTCACTTGTCACAATGCTTCACAGTTTCCAAGGGGTTTTTTTTTGTAAAGCCTGACAGATGTGTAAGACTTGAAGTATTTGTTTTGGTTTTTGTTTTGGCTTCTTAATGATTGTATAATTCAACATTGTTCAAAAGAGCCCTGGGTGTGGCCAAGAAAAACCCTCTAATGGTCTCCACTGCAACATGAAAGGCAAGAGATTGCAATCTAAAAATTTTTACAAATGTTTTTGAAAAGAGCACCAACTAAAAACCTTCTCATATTGTTTGCGTAGGATAAGCTACATTGAAAGCTGCTAATCCAGACAAAAAAAAAGACAGTCCCCATAAATACTTGCGTTTTTACTTGTGTTGCAGCACTGCCATGTGAAAAATGAGAGGTTAACCAGATTGCAGCCTTACCCTTAGAAGAACTAGTTTGAAGAAAGACAATTTTTTGGGGTTTAGCTCCCCATAAACAGACTCCATACACAGCAATACAAAACATTGGTTTTTACAAACAAGGAAAAGGCATCTGAAGCCTCAAAAGTGGAAACAATTCTACATTCCTAAAAGGATCTCAGGTTTTGTTTGTGAAGTTGCAGCTAACAGAGTACTGTAACATCTTGTTTACATCTATTTTACTCGCAAACATACCCACTTTTATCTATGTGCTGTATGTATGAACATTTATAGATACCCCGATGCTACATAATACACAAGTGGACTGAGACTTCAATTCAAGAACATTAAGGAGATTTGTTTAATCTATTCTGAATTTGAGTAATAATGAGAATCACACCAGATTTTCTAACAGTTAGCATGCATAACAGGTATATGTTTTCAGATATGGTTTTATAGTAGACAAGGTACATAAGCGAGTGAAAGTTATTCAGGCATGTTCCTATAGATTTTCCTGACTTTAGAATCACATACAAGACAGGAGTTAGACATCCAATAAATTACAGGCTTTTATCACTTTTAGAATACATTATTTTCACTAACACTTATGGAGACCAAGCAACCAGNAGTGCTGCATGGGGTTGTTGTGACCCAAGTCCAGGACCTGGCACCTTGCCTTGTTAAACCTCATGCATTTTGCTTCAGCCCATTATTCCAGCCTGTTCAGACCAAGTCTTGTCAAGTTCCCTTGACACATGCTCAGCAAGCCACTATTCCAGTAAAGGGAGCTGATGCTCCCTGAAGGGCTGGCTAGCCACTCAGCTCAACCCTCCCCATCAGAAATGCAAAAATGCCCACCTTCCCAGACCAGCCTACAGTCTGCTTCCTTCACTTATTTCAGACAAAACAAGTGAACTTGACTTAAGAATTTAAGTAGTAGGATTTTGCTAAGTAAGGTCATTTCATCTGAAGCAGTTTAGACAGCATTCAGCAATTAGCTCCACTCACAAGTCTAAATTGTTGCTAATTTCCAACAGGGAAAAAAAGAGGGGGAAGTGGGAGAGAAAAATAATGCTTATCTATGAAAAGGTTACATATGATTTCTTTCACTGAGAGGCAGAATAAGAATGCATTAGAAAATTGCACTTGTGAATTCTTAAAATGCTTATTTCAAGGAATGGAAATCTTTGGAAATGAAAGCCTGTCTGGATTGATTAAGTCATCAGATACAAAGTGTTAGAATTGCTGGTCTTGTTTCCCTGTTTAATCTCTTGTTGACGAAGTCGCCAATGCAGTCTTTAATTGTGTTTATACAGCAAAACAATGATAGATCACATGTGGCAGTACAAAAATATTTTCATGCTAATTATATAGGTTTGCATAACTCTGATCAAGGTACTTTTCCTTTTTAACTTTACAGCTTAACTTTCAAATTTAAATTTATAGCTGAAGACTTACAAAATTTGCACTTACACAATTAAAGAATGCTTAAAAAAATTACACTTCACTCAGTTGCATTTTCATTGCATTTTTTTACATGATATGTTATGCAAATGTTTACTGTGCATTTCCTTCATATACCTTCACAAACAAAAGCAAGTCTGATTCCCCTGGTGATCACCCGTTCAGGCAGTAGGGTACACAAGATTAACTGCAAGCCTATGCATTGACTTAATTCCCAGTATATCTTAAAAAATGTAGACTGCAATAATTTTCTTTTTTACTCACTTGTCACAATGCTTCACAGTTTCCAAGGGGTTTTTTTTTGTAAAGCCTGACAGATGTGTAAGACTTGAAGTATTTGTTTTGGTTTTTGTTTTGGCTTCTTAATGATTGTATAATTCAACATTGTTCAAAAGAGCCCTGGGTGTGGCCAAGAAAAACCCTCTAATGGTCTCCACTGCAACATGAAAGGCAAGAGATTGCAATCTAAAAATTTTTACAAATGTTTTTGAAAAGAGCACCAACTAAAAACCTTCTCATATTGTTTGCGTAGGATAAGCTACATTGAAAGCTGCTAATCCAGACAAAAAAAAAGACAGTCCCCATAAATACTTGCGTTTTTACTTGTGTTGCAGCACTGCCATGTGAAAAATGAGAGGTTAACCAGATTGCAGCCTTACCCTTAGAAGAACTAGTTTGAAGAAAGACAATTTTTTGGGGTTTAGCTCCCCATAAACAGACTCCATACACAGCAATACAAAACATTGGTTTTTACAAACAAGGAAAAGGCATCTGAAGCCTCAAAAGTGGAAACAATTCTACATTCCTAAAAGGATCTCAGGTTTTGTTTGTGAAGTTGCAGCTAACAGAGTACTGTAACATCTTGTTTACATCTATTTTACTCGCAAACATACCCACTTTTATCTATGTGCTGTATGTATGAACATTTATAGATACCCCGATGCTACATAATACACAAGTGGACTGAGACTTCAATTCAAGAACATTAAGGAGATTTGTTTAATCTATTCTGAATTTGAGTAATAATGAGAATCACACCAGATTTTCTAACAGTTAGCATGCATAACAGGTATATGTTTTCAGATATGGTTTTATAGTAGACAAGGTACATAAGCGAGTGAAAGTTATTCAGGCATGTTCCTATAGATTTTCCTGACTTTAGAATCACATACAAGACAGGAGTTAGACATCCAATAAATTACAGGCTTTTATCACTTTTAGAATACATTATTTTCACTAACACTTATGGAGACCAAGCAACCAGCCAACATGAAATATTTCTGTTCAAATGATCCCGTACAGCCTGTGCAGAGACCTCCAAAAACTGCTGTATTACATATCACACGTCACACACAAGAGTAGAAAGTCATCAACAGTTAGTCCCAACTGGTTTCTGCTGCTGCCAATACCCCTTATTTGCAGATGTCCTTATTTGCATGTACACCCTGTGTCTGTGCTACTTTCATACTGTGACAGAACATATCAAAGGCTTTGCACGATTTTTAAAAAGCAGTTTAATAAAAGCAAATGAGCCAGTGACTTTTTTTAAAAAGAGAGTACTCAGCACTCAAATTCCATTACATTTCAAAGGAATTTAAGAGCTCAACTCCTTTAAGGTCTTTAACGTAGGTTAGCTACATACCATTTCTCAAAATAGTGACTATTTGATCCCCACTTGTGTAAAAAAAAGATGGGCACCAAGAGGCAGCTTCAGCATCCTGAAGTCAGTGATTTACATATACCAATTTAACCTTAGATGTGGTGCCTCCACAGTCATTATCCAATAACTACTTTATTGCTTCCTGACAGGGGCCTCCCCCACTGTACCAAAGCCACTAAATAATGCATTTAGGCTCCCACACCTCTTCCACATCATGGGTCTATCACTGGATCACCAACCAAGCAGTTGGCATCCTAAGATGGGAACAGTTCTGAAAAAAAAGCTGACTAGACTAGGTATGACTTATCTTTCTGAAAGAACTCAGTAGAATTTTCATAGACTGCTATCAGATTAATTGAGTACACCTAAACCAATTTTTTAAAAATACCCACATCACAACTGTAAAAATTCTCCTAGCACTGTACACTGCCTCTGAGGGAATGAGATATTTGAAAAGTGGATGCTTCCATGTTTTTCAGCATATCTTTGTTCTGAGCCTAGGCATGGATGGCTCTTCAATGCCACCTAGGCAATTTTTCATTCTTCAATCAGCAGTTCTTACACTCTGTAGGAAAAGCAACTGCCATTCTTATTGCCCAAACAGTAAAAGCACATAACTTTTAACAGAAAAGCACAGAATGGGAGGTAACTACTCCCTCAGTGTAGATCAGCAAGAAAGAAACTAACAGGAGAACCCAGAGGCTGACCTTGTGTTGTTTTGTAACATAAGCACTTTCCACCCAAAGGGCAAAAGTCAAGGAGAGTTTGATTGTGGAGTCAAAATAGTCCAACTACTCTGTTATTTTAGCCTCCCTTTCTTCCTCCAGATTATTCCACTCAACATAACCTACAGCATTTAGTGATAAACCTGCTGGCACCCAATTTATAGAGAAACAACACTTGACTCTCTTTCAGCTGCTTATCTTTTTAAGCAGTGGAAAGAAAAAGACTCCTACTATATATAGTGACTCCTTGGTGTCTAGACTTTCCCCTCCCCTGGTCCTGTTTTTTGTATGCACACAGGACATGATGGTTTTAAGCAGAGCAACAGAGAACAGTTCACTTTCCCAAAAGGACATAATAGATGCTTTTTCACAACTGAAGGCCGCTTGTAATGCATGGTTGACTGTGAAAAGTAACTGTGAAGCAATGATAAGATCAAGTATCTTCGACTATATTGAAGAACCCAAAGCCATAAACCTTATGCCATTTATTGAGAATAAGTAAGTACTTGCATGATGTACAACCAAATCAAAGATTATTCCGTTACAGAAATAATATAGGGCAATAACAAAACTTTTTCTTATAATTAGTCAAATATAAGAACAGCAAAGGGGAAGCAAAAAAATTACTAAGCTAACTACTTTCCTACTCTTATGAATCTGGAAAATTTAAGTGGCTGATATGTAGAAAAAATCACAGAAAATGTGAAAGGTATTTTTTATTTTGCCAATTAGTAGTAAATGCTATTTTTCCAAAGGAACACATCTAACATTGTTATATGATTAACTTACACATTACGAAATTAAACAGCACTCCCTTTCTGATTCTATAATTAGAAAAATTAATGTACAGAAAATTAAACACTTAAAAAGTTGTAAGCGGCACCCCAAAACTAATTCAACTAATCAAACATTAACAAGTCAAATTTTTAAAATATCAAACTGTTATTCTAGCACTGATATAACTAGTAATCAAAAATACGACACTTTCCCTTCAAAATTTAATTTGTAGGCCAATGCTAAACCCCCTTCTCAGATTGGAGACATAGCTTTTTATGGAGTCATGCAAAGGTCATACTCAGTGCTGTAATTGAGCTTCTTTTTTTGTGTCCAGCAACACGAACAAGAAAGAAGCTGGATTGCAATTTGAAGGATTGCAAAAAAAATCCCAAAAAACCCGAAAACCACAACCAAACCAAAAAACCCCACACCTACTGAAGCCTGAATTCTGGGAAGACCAATTTCTCTGCCCACTATTTTATACATCTCAGACAAAAGCAAATATGTTCAAATCACAAGTGATGTGCAAAGAAAAACATCACTTACTAATGCACAGAGAATTCTGATTTAAACCAGACAAAGCAGAATAGCAGGGACTCAGCATAAAGAAACAAACCCAGAAAAGAGTAATTTGAAACTTCATCAAAATTTTAGAGGTTTCAGAAAGTTCTCTGTGTTTTTTAATTTGTTGTAGCTTGGTCAAGAAAAGAAGAAAAAAGGCTTTGTTCCATCTACTAGAACCCTGCTTCTGCAATACTTATCGCTACATCTTTCCCAGCCTGTATATGCTTTTTTCCTAGAAAAAATGGTATTTTTTAATCATTTACCATAAAAAGAGGTTACATGAAAAAACACGATTTCCACATCTCCAAAAAGATAGAAAAATATCAGAAATAAAGAATAATCCAGCTAATAGCACTGTGGGCTCTGCATGCCTATATGAGAATGACACAAGTCAGTTTTGAGGATTGAAACTTCCAAAATGACTGGTTTACTTTTTTTTTTAATAACAAGAAAATTTCATGTTTGAGTTAGAGAGCTACAAGTGACATTTTGTTTTATTCTACTGTTCAAAACTGTGTCTTTAAGGAAATGCTTTTTATTTTTTTTTAATTTAAACTAGCTTTTAAACAGTAACTCCCAAGTGGCTTCAAAACCCAATTTGCTCACAAACTATGGTCAACATATGGTGACTATTGAAGTTAACCATAAAAAAATTAATCAAGTTAAGTGTATTGAGAAAGATGTTGGCCTCCTGAGCTAACATTAACTTAAAACTTTTTGCAAATGTTTCTGCAACACAGATCTGCCTGCTTTTCATAGCTTTCTAAGACAGATTAAAGGATGAATTAAGCAAGGATAATGCTATCCTACATACAACCGTACAGAAAGTGCACCTACAGACAGTGGCAATAACATGACTTGGCTCTTACATCAATAGGAGTGAGTATTCTTGTGTGCTGGCCATATGCAGGCTGTGTAACTATGAAGAAAATAGCCAAGGGACTCATTTATATCCGTTTTTGCAGATGATACAATTTAATATGAGGATCCATGGGGTGCATAACTGTAAATCTTTGACTGAAAATTACACCTGGAGACAGAAAACAACAGAATTGCTGAAATAGTTTGAGCCTAACAATGAACATCTCAGAGCTCCTACAGGATCAGTACAGAGTGCCAAACCCATAAATCACTGGCTGAATGAAAATGAAAATGCTTTATTTGTGTAAAAACATGACAAAGGATGACTTAATTAGAGAACAAAACCTTCACTATATCCAGTTGATTTATGTGTTTTTCTCATCCATGAGACAAAAGAATCTTGCATTACATTTCTTTGCAATAAAGGGCATGAGTTATCCTTCACTACCACAGTGAGCACAATAATACATCAAAGGGCTCAGGAAAGTTACATTTAATGATATCCCTTAGATAGTCCATAAAGTAAAGCAACATATATTGCCAATTCATTAATCCAAACCATCCTAACTCTGTAAGTATCTTGAAAGGCAGGCAAGCTTACCAGTATGTTAACACAGCTTTAGCAGAAAGAGACGGCCCTGAGTCTCCTACTGCTAAGAGAAAACATTTTATGGTATTGTGTAGAGTATTTTACAGAGTTTAAAGTACTAAGTAATAAGGTATGGATTAATACACTTATATAGAATGACCATATCTTCACAGAACGTGTCTCTGTGTCCTTCAGTCCTGCCCACCAAGCTTCCCACCAATCTGAAAATTCTGTCTGTCTGTGGTCTATGTTCTCCTGAGGCTAGAGATCATGCAAGTACTTCAAACAACAGGCTGTCTTCATGACCCAGAATTTAATATTTATTATTTATTTCTCTGAGTTCAGGCTATTTGTACAGCCTGCCTGCCCAGCAGCAATGAGGTCAAACCTCCTCAATGCCTCCTTTCTTATCAGCACCAGTCTCATGACAACATTTTAGAGTCAGGTGAGGTCAATAAGCCCCATGGTCTAGGCAGCATGCTTAGTTTTCCATATTGCAGGTAAGTGAGTCTAGGATGTCTCAAAGTTTTCTCTTGAGGGCTGTGACTGTGTTACACTTGAAATTAGACTAAAGGTGAACGCCTACGCTCAGATGGCAAATATGACCTTCCTCTGCACAGCAGGAGCACAAAGAGATTCTGCATGACCATGCTCCAGTGAGGAAATTTCTCAGGTCCCTAACATATGAGGCTTAAAGGCAAGGATCAAACAACTATCTTAGGCATTATACCACTATACATTACACCAGAGGGAGTCAGTTCCACCTATGTTGCAGCACCACTATCTACAGCATAAACCTGCAGAAATATCTAAACGTAAAACAGAAGGTGGAGATGTGGTGGGTGGAATTTAGGTTATCTATATTTGGTGTTGGTCCCTCAAAACAGACCTAAGTAATGACTTTATGGAGTCAAGTTTCTCCACAGTCCAATTAAGAAGAGTATAAAAAATAAACAAAAGTTTGTGGTAACAGCTAGTAGTGTTACCTACTAGGATTTAGGCAGCATATATAACTGAGCAAAGCCCATGTGCATTTACCTTCTCCAGTGCCAGCCTAGAGGGCACATCATTTTTGAAGAAGGAGGAGACAAGAATCAGTTCCTCTTTGTAAAACTGAATAAAACTCACACTGTACTCCTCCTAGAATACTAAAACTCCAGGTTGCTGGTGATTTTCCTCTTTTAACCTCCCACTCAGGGACATGTTAGGCATTTTACAGCTTCTAAAGCAAAATTTTCCCAATCGTACTATTGGAACAGAGCTTTTACCAGCTCCCTCAAAATGAAGTAGTAATTCAGCAGCAGAACAGTAAGGCTTAAAGCATGCTGAAGTCCCTGCTTTGCATGCATACCAACACTGTCCCCTTGTACTTCATTTTCTCCATTTCCATTTCCTCCCTCCTGTTTTGTTGTCTGACTGAAAGCTCGGGCACAGGCTGCCAGGCTGCTCTCCATTTATACAGTACCTACTATAACAGGGTCACAGCCTGTGAAACAAATTCCAGTGCACTAAAACACTATAAACAACCACCGCCAACAGGCCTGTCAGAGCAAATTAACTGAGAATATTTTGGTGACGCATGATTCCCAATGGCTTCTTAAGCAGTTTCTCTTCCTAATTTATGAAATCATCCAGTTTTCCACAATGAACTAGACAGCTGTTAGTGTAAATTATTGAAATTCTGCTTGACTTATGCAAAGTACTTTATAGGCAGATCCTCTGCTGGTGCAAGCTAAGAACTTCAACAGCATCCACACTGACCTCAGCCCTCCTCATAAACACTCCAATTTCAAGGGTATGACTCAATACACGTTCACATCTGAGCCCTCAGTCCTGTAGAAAAAAGTATCTATTAGGGTAGGATGCAGCTACACTTAGTGAATCTTTCTATTCTTGACACTGCACATACCTGTAAGTGGTCATAGTTGGATGGGAGGGTGGAGCTGGGAGAGGGAAGGTTACAACTTAATCTGCACTCCTCTGCTATCAGCAAATAGCAACTATCAACATCATCCTCATGTTTCAACCATGAGACAGAAATGGATGGAGTATACAGGATCTCACTGGCATTTAGAAGATTTTTTCCCAACAGTAGCTACAGCTTGGTCTAGACACGAACAATTTAAATTTCCTTGTAACACCCGTGGGAAATGTCCAGCTGTGAAAACTGTTGGAATTGCCTGATAACCACAGTGTCCTGCCCTGTATTTTAGAATAAACAATGTTGACAGCAACAGCACACCAGAAGTAGACTTTACCAGTTTGCTGCAGAAACAGGGAACTTCCACCTACTTTTCACTTTTCACAGAATTCACAACATTCACAGAATTCACAGAATGTCTAGGTTGAAAGAGACCTTCAAGATCATCAAGTCCAACCCATACCCTAACACCTCAACTAGATCATGGCACCGAGTGCCACATCCAGTCTCTTTTTAAACACATCCAGGGATGGTGACTCCACCACCTCCGCGGGCAGACCATTCCAATATTTTATCACCCTTTCTGTAAAAAACTTCTTCCTAATATGCAGTCTATATTTCCCTTGGTGCAGATTAAGACTGTGTCCTCTTGTTCCGTCAGTTGCTGCCTGCAGAAAGAGACCAACCCCCACCTGACCACAACCACCTTTCAGGAAGTTGTAGAGAGTGATAAGGTCACCTCTGAGTCTCCTTTTCTCCAGGCTAAACGCCAGCTCCCTCAGTCATTCCTCATAGGGCTTGTGCTCCAAGCCCCTCACCAGCCTCATTGCCCTCCTCTGGACACGCTCAAGCAGCTCAATATCCTTCCTGAACTGAGGGGCCCAGAACTGGACACAGCACTCGAGGTGCAGCCTCACCAGTGCCAGAGTACAGGAGAAGAATAACCTCCCTGGTCCTGCTGGCCACGCTATTCCTGACACAGGCCAGGATGCCCTTGGCCTTCTTGGCCACCAGAGCACACTGCTGGCTCATGCTCAGGTGGCTGTCGACCAGTATCCCCCAGGTCCTTTTCCAGCTGGGCACTGTCCAGCCACACCTTCCCCAGCCTATAACACTGCAGGGGGTTTTTGTGGCCAAAATGCAGGACTCGGCACATGGACTTATCAAACTTCATCCTAATGCACTCCATCCATCTATCTAACCATTCCAGGTCTCTTTGCAGAGCTCTCCTACCTTCCAACAGATCGACACACACTCCCAGTTTAGTGTCATCTGCAAATTTACTAATGAAAGACGCGATTCCCTCATCCATGTCATCAATAAAAATATGAAACAGAACTGGCCCCAGTACAGACCCCTGAGGGACACCACTGGTCACTGGCTGCCAGCTGGATGCAGCACCATTCACCAGCACTCTCTGGGCCTGGCCATCCAGCCAGTTCTTAACCCAGCAAAGAGTACTCCTGTCCAAGCTGTGAGCTGCCAGCTTTTCCAGGAGTATGCTGTGGGAGACCGCATCAAAGGCCTTGCTGAAGTCCAAATAGACAATGTCCACAGCCTTTCCTGCATTCACCAAGCAGGTCACCTGGTCATAAAAGGAGATCAGGGTAGGCAAACACGACCTACCCCTCCTAAACCCATGCTGGCTGGGTCGGATACCCTGGCAGTCCTGTATATTCTCTGTGATGACACTTGGTACAAACAGTTTCATTACCTTACCAGGTACTGAGGTCAGGCTGACTGGTCTATAATTACTAGGATCCTCCTTTGCACCCTTTTTGTGAATGGGTGTCACATTGGGCAGCTTCCAGTCATCTGGAACCTGACCAGTGAGCCATGACTGTTGGTAAATGAGGGAGAGCGGCTTCGCAAGCTCATCTGCCAGCTCCCTCATCACCCTGGGGTGGATCCCATCTGGTCCCATGGATTTATGAATTACAAGGATTTCAGCAGTTCTCTGACTGCCTCCTCTTGGATAACGGGGGGGCCATTCTGTTCGCTGACACCATCAACTAACCCAAGAGGATAGTTGTTCTGAAGGCATATTGTCTTCCGACTAAAAACTGAGGCAAAGAAGGCATTGAGCACTTCAGCCTTCTCCACATCTCCATCATCATACTAAGTTCCCACCCTAATCCATTAAAGAACAAAGGTTGGTGTTCCCTTTCCGTTTACCATTAATAAATTTGTAAAAATTTTTTTTTATCCTTTACATAAGTTGCCATTCTAAGTTCAAACTGACATTTTGCCTCCCTAATTATTTTCCTACATGCTCTAGCAGCCCCTTTAAATACTTCCTGAGAGACCTGACCCTCCTTCCAAAGATGATAAATCCTCTTTTTATTCCTAAGTTCCTCCAAAACCTCCTTGCCCATCCAGGCTGGACATTTACCTCGTCAACTCATCTTTCAGCACAGAGGGACAGTCTGTTCCTGTACCCTCAAGATCTCTGTTTTGAAGGAGGCCCACCTTTCCTGAACTCCTTTATTTTTAAGGGCTGCTTCCCAAGGGACTCCCTGAATAAATCTCCTGAATAGGCCAAAATCTGCCCTACGAAAGTCCAATGTAGAAGTCTAATTAGTGTTCCTGCTGATATCACCAAATATTGAGAACTCTATAATTTCATGATCACTCTGCCCCAAGTGGCCTCCAACTACCACATCTCCCACCAGCTCATCTCTATTTGCAAACAACAGATCTGACATAGTCCCTCCTCTGGTGGGCTCACCCACCAGCTGCAACAAACAGTTACTCCATACACTCCAAAAATTTCCTGGACTGCCTCTTTTCTGCTGTGTTAAACTCCCAGCAGATGTCTGGCAGGTTGAAGTCACCTACAAGAACAAGGGCTGATGATCCTGAAACATTATCTAGCTGCTTATAGAATAAGTTCTCCACCTCTTCTTCCTGGTTGGGTGGACGATAACAGACTCCCAGTAGGATGTCAGCCTTGTTGGCCTTCCCCTTAACTCTTACCCACAAACATTCAACTTCATCTTCGTTAGTCTCAATGCCTATGGTGTCAAAAGCCTCCTTAATATAAAGAGCCACCCCTCCACCTCTTCTCCCTTTCCTGTCTCTTCTGAAGAGCTTGTAACCATCCAGTGCTGCACTCCAGCCATGTGAGTCATCCCACCACGTTTCTGTGATGGCGACTACATCATAGCTTTGCTGTTGCACCATGGCCTCCAGCTCTTCTTGTTTGTTACCCATGCTGTGTGCATTGGTATACATGCACCTCAGCTGGGCTACTGATTTCACCCCTAACTCAGGCTTACCACCCTTGGGCCTGCTTCCAGACAGCCCAGCTGCATCCCCTTCCCCCTTCAAACCTAGTTTAAAGCCCTCTCAATGAGCTCTGCCAGTTCATGAGCTAGAATCCTTCTGCCCTTAACAGAGAGATGGAGCCCATCCAGTTCCAGCAGGCCAGGTGCTGAAAAAGTTTCCCCATGATCAAAGAACCCAAAATTCTGTTGATGACACCAACCATTGAGCCACTTGTTGATAATGTGGGCTCTCTATTCCTTTCATCGTTTTTCTCTGCCACCAAAGGGACCGAGCAGAACACTCCCTCTGCTCCTGCCCTATCAACCACTTGACCCAGTGGCCTAAAGTCCCTTTTAATTGCCCTGACACTCCTCTTTTCAATCTCATCACTGCCAGCCTGGAGTATCAGCAGTGGGTAATAATCAGAGGGCTAAATGAGCCCAGGGAGTCTCTCAGTGATATCCCGTACCCAGGCCCCAGGGAGGCAACAGACCTCCCTGTGGGTTGGGTCTGGTCGACATATGGGGCCCTCTGTTCCCCTCAGAAGGGAGTCACCCACTACAATTACCCTTCTTTTCTTCTTGATGTTAGAGGTGGTGATCTGTCTTACAGATGAATCATAATTGGGAGGCACATTGGGCAGATAATTTTCTTCTAAATTATCTGGCTGGATCTCTAGATCCAGGGCCTCATACTTATTCTGAAGTGGTACCTGGCTAGGGGATGGGGGTCGGGAGGAATTTTTATTTTTACCTCCCCTAACAGGGACCCATTTCCACTCCCCTTCATCTACCAGGTGCCCTCCTATTGCCTGAGAGTGGGAGGCATGTAAGTCCTCTGACTCTTGGTGGGCCTCCCTTATGGATGAAAGGGCTGAACTCCATCAATCTATTTCCATTTCACTTTCCCTGATGCTCCTTAATCTTTCAACTTCCTCCCTAAGCTCGGCCACCTGTGAAAGGAGGTCGTTCACCTGTTCACACCTCAGGCAGGCCTCCTCCACAGCAGCTCAAACGCTCTGGGCAGGAATGGGTTTGTATAGATGCATCCTTTTTGGAGGGCTCCACTTGGTCACATACATTTGTACCAACCACAGTTTTTGACCGTGTTAAAACCATTACTAACAGAAACCCCAAAACCAACGAGTCAACAGAAACACCTCAAACAACACACTGCAAACCCTACTAGCAAGAAAAACTACAACCCTGCCTGCTTGCCCTGCCTGCGCGAACTACCCCGCAAACTGCCGTGGCCACGCCCCAGAGACGTGCCACGCCCCTGTTAGCACGCTCCGGGTCGCCGCGCTCCCTAGAAGCCTCTTACAAGCAGCCACCCAGGAACTAAGGCAGGAAGCTCCACCCCCTGCCTTCTTAAAGGAACTGATATGCATATCATGGCCATTCCTGCCACACTCATACCCATTTCCCTAGTTACAGAAGTGAGCACAAATAGAAGAACAGAAAATACACAGCAAAGCAGGATTATTTCAAAAGCTTATAGCCATTACTCTTGTTTCTTTCTTAATAAGAAATCATGACAAGTTCTATAATCAGTACTATCTTCAGCCAATTTTTATAGAGTAATTACAGTAAATTCAGATTTCATGTACTGTATAAAATCATGCACAGGGAAAAATAATATTTATTCACCTCTTTTAACCCAACTTCAAACTACAGGTAGCCATGTAAGTGGCTTTTGACTGTTCTTTTTAAATCAACATAGACTCTGGGTTGTATTGCCAGAAAGACCAAGAGATATGACAACCTTAAATACACACACTTCATCTCTGTACACTCTTTAAAAATTATTCTTATTAATTAAAGATTATCATTAGTATGAGTAGTGTTATTATTATGTGGTGAAAAAGTAGAACTCAGAATTCTATGCTACTTTATTTTTAGCCACATCTCCACCTTTATGGAAAACTTTAAATATGTGTTGAAACTTACTTTATACACTGGGAGCAAAGTGACACACCATGAACTAAAAAAAAATTCATGTCACCTACCCAATAATATGCTTGCACTTCTCAACATGTAAACCCCACAGAATTACAGGAGGGTTTCTTTTCCCTATATGACTCTAGAGATAAGTGATCAGTTCAAGTAGCTGCATGGTCAGCCATCATCTGACTGAATGTGCTAATATGATCATTAGCTATGGTGACACACCACTACGCATTGTTTGTTCTTCCTATCTCATGTATTCAAAATTTGACAAAACCATACTCCAGGAAACTTCTGCGTATACATCCACTCCGCCTGATTAGCCTGAAAAAACAAATGGTGTAGTGGCAGCTATGAAACACAAGTTCAAAGGCAGGCCAGAAGGTAACAAAACTCCACACAAAGAAGGGTCAGTTGAGCTCAGCTGCTTTCTGTATGATCAAGCAACACAATATCATGTCTCTTTCTTTAGGACGATACTCAATTTCTGCATCACTTTTTTCAAACTAAATTTCAAAAGCCAAATACAAATATTAAGCAGCAGAACCGCAGCAAGTGAATGGTGACAGCAGAATCAAATGGAAACAAATGGACAGGAACATCACCAACTGCTTCTGGGGTAGGAGGGTTGCAGGTCACCAGCTACATCTGGTCATGCTGGCCAAAGACAAAGAGATGAACAGAGTTGGAAGATGATAAAATATCTTGATATGGTTGTATTGGGAAAGGCAAAATGGAAGATGGAAACTTATTGGCTAATTGGCCAAGAAAAAGAGAGAACAGATATATTTAAACCAGAATCACACTTATGAATGTATTTAGTTGGATTAAGCCAGGCAGCTAATCTCAAATTACGTTACACTACCACAGCACTTCTGTGAAGTACAAATCCAGCCCCCAGTGTTGAAGTAACAGTGCCAGACACACCAAGTTGCTCGTGCCTTCTGTCAGGCAATTAAAATGTGCTACACATCTCAGACCTGGTCCAGGAAAAGAAGTTTTATTTGACCACCTGAGCCAGTGAAGGTGGCAGGCAGCAAGTGTGTGCTGATGTCTTGCCATAGGGAGAAGTTGAGTCACTGTTCACTCTGCCAGCTGGGTTCAGGCACAAGTTTAATAAACTGGTTCACTGCAGTGATCATGCCTGGTTGTTGCTGGCACCAAATGCTTCCATCTCTAAATGTCTTGGGCAGCTTAGTGTGGCTTTTCTTTTTTCTTTTTTTTTTTTTAGTAGGTGAATAAAAAAGTGGAAATTCCAGCTACAAAAATCCCAGCAAGAAAGAGAACAGAAAAAAAAAAATCTACTTTTGATGTTTGTTACCGACATAAACTGGCTCCACAATTCTAGCTCCACATTAAAATAGGGACTAAAATAAATCTGTCCTCTGTGGTCAGTTATAATTGCTGAAATCTTTGAATTATTTTCAGAGCAATCATTCTGCAAAGATTTTCTTGGAATGGGTCAGGGAAACATCAAGCAAGGAGGTAACTTCTTGTCAGACAACCTGAAGAAAAATGTCCAGGCAAGTGAGAGGTAACCAATTTACTGCTTGCCAGGAAAGTTGCACATAAATGCCACTGAAAATTCTCAAGAAATGCATAATCTGTACTGCCCCATTGCTAGCTAAATTCCTTCTCTGGTTGAGATTGATCAATTTTGAACTATATTGCACTTCAGAAAAATAACTAATCTTTACATGGCTATAAACCCTATTTAGACCTTATTCAGAGCTTTTTAACGAGATCTTAATGATCACATTACAAATTATCTTTTCTTACCATAAATAAAGCAAGATCAACAGCATTACTTTCAGGAAGAATCTTCACATCTTAGTGTTCTAGTCAGCTGAAAAATATAAAAATATGCTTAGTCCTCACGGCTCCCAAAGCTTCCAGAAAGTTAAAGCCACTCCAAAATGTTTATCATGCCAAAATGTTGGCACCCAGTAGCAGATGGACTTATATAAAATTTTGGGTTGTTTTGCTGTGTCACACACAAATAAAGAAAACTAAAGTGAAGGATTATTTTACATTCCTCATCCATCAGGTTGCACATGTCTGCTGATCATTGAACTTGTTTTATTTGCAAGGGCAGCAGGGAACAATAACAATTCTCCAACAGAAAAGGAAACAGAAGTGTTACAGAATCACATACAACCCTCCCCGACATCCTTTTAACAATCAAAGGAAAAAAGATAACCATATTTCCATTGTGGATAATGAAATTTGAGATTCAGGTGATCTTGTTGCCTCCTTGTTGGCAGAATTAATTTAAGGAGAAAGTCACAATTTCCCACTTCAAATATATGTCCCACAATCAAAGATAACTTGCACTTCATTTATCCTCTTCCATCAAAGAAACAATATAGATACAAACCAGGCTTCTAGAAATGGGAAGGTCATAAATTTGATCATATTAAAAAGGGGGACAAAAAAAAAAAAAAAAGAGGCATATTTTTATAACTTATCCAGCATCTAAATAGGAAAAATTACTTGCTTTGCTCCTATTCATTCTGGATACAGGTCAGATGTGTCTCTCAACTAATTTGCGTCACCCACAGCCTCACTAAGGATTGCCAAGCCTTTACAAGACTGCTTCTAAGCTTTGAATATTGCCAAAACAAAACTGCTTCAATGTACTACAGGGAGATGTGAGGTACTTGTGTATTACAATATTGGAGTTCTGTCTGGAGCTGAGATTTAATAAGGTCATGCTGCTTTTTGATAAAAGCTATTTCTTTAGAAACATAACTCAAAAATAGCTTTACATAGACAACCAACAAGTCTAACAAGACAGACAGGATCATTCACAGTGTCACTGCCAGTCTAGACAAACATGCAACATCCTATGCTCCATCTCACAAGGCTCACTATATAAAACCATACAGAAAACAAACCAGGACCAAGTCAGCATTTTCTGCCAGGAAAAAATATTACAGGGCTTACCAGCTGCTGAGGACAGGAGTCAGTGAATTCAAAGAAGTAAAAATTATCTGATTCAGGATCTAAATGTCTCCTCAAAAAGAACAGGAGCAGGATAGTCAAGTGGTTTAGCATGCCCAGGGCAGGATGTATTAGCAGTATTACTGGAGATGACTTACAACTGTTCTGCCATTCAGAGCAGGAAATGCAAGCACATTTACATGCCTGCCTCAGTGCCTTCTTGGACAGCACATAGATTATTTAGTGACCTTTTAATTTCTCTTTCCTAAACCCATCTGCACATCAAAATTTTGGAGTGCAATTTCTTTTTTTTATATTATGATAAATCAGTGATGTTGCTTTATACAAACAGTTTATTCTAAAGTGATGGCAGTAAATTTTTACCTCATTAGACAGTGAGGGGATTTGGGTGCTGCATTTTAATCAAACAGGTTGACTGTAATCACAGATCTGAGACAGATGCACAAATTTTAGCTCAAACCACATATGGCAAAACAGAAACACAATGAAGAAACCTTAAGCCCTGCTGCCCAACATTCTTCATTATTTGCACAATAAAAATGCACTAACATAATTTTCTCTTGTAGAAGCAATTTATTTTTCCCCATTCTATGGATTACAATGAAGTCTGACCTTTGTATCATATACATATACATATATCTAATTACTAGCAACACTGACCATTTTGCTGACCAATCAATCTAGAAAATCCTTATGCTCAGATCTGCAGAATAATCATGGAAAAATCCTAATTTAAAAAGTTGCCTCTTGCAAAATACTGTGAAATTCTGTTAAAGACACTGTGTGTCAAGGAGGTAGCATCATATCTGGGACAGGAAAGAACGTAAACAAACAAGCAACTGGCACATCAACTACAGTTGAAAGGCAGAAACTGATTCAGGGATTCCTCCAAATAAACTAATACCAGTGGGATATAACCCACTTTGGACACCTGCACAAAGCATCTGTACTTGGCAGATGTCCTTAAACAACAACAGCTACACATTTTGGAATTTAACTTTTTTTTTTTTCCTTTTCTGTATTTTAGAGGTGGACCAAATACAACATATTCTTAATTCTGGAGTGATCAACTTGTTCAGCTGGAAGTACTTTTTATCCCAGAATTCAAAAATAAACGCCTGCATGCCCTTCCATCCTCCAAAGGGCTCTCAAGGATACAGGAAACATGACATTGCCAGTTCAATGTAAGTATTGCTCTACTGAAAGCGATTTTGAGAGGCTTAACTTCAAACCTTTTTCTCCTAGATAATCAATGAGCTTTCCTTTGTTGCATGTCCCAACACCTGAGTAGGTGAAAGTACATAAAAATGCAGCAAATATTAATGTAATTCAGATGTCTTGGGTGGTTTGGAAGATCAGAGAAAGCCACAACACAAAACTCTTTCTTTCAAAGAAAATGCAACTTTCAACACTTGTTTACTGCTTTAAATGTAGTATTTTCTATCTACCACAGTGACAATTTCCCACTCTGGTAAATTATGGTTTTTAAATTGAAAGCCTTAATAGCAAGTAAGGGTTTAAATTGGTAGTATGGAATCTTTATTCAACTAATTATATTATATCCATACAATATATTTTGTGGTGTGCAAAACAGAAGAAAATACAAAGGTAAAAACATATTTTATTATTTATCTGCTGCTGATTAATTCTGACAATAAGCACCATTTGCATCCCTGTGGGCCTAATATTTTCAGAGTATAAAACTGAACAAGCTGTGTGGCACCTGTCAGTTTATTAGAAGAAAATTACCCATGGATTAAATTAGGAAAGAGGAAGGTCACCAAAAGTTATGAAGATTTCACTGAGCCTTTTTGATCAAAAAACGTACCCCTCTGACCTTTCCTTTTCCTGTACTTGCAAGAAAGATATTCCATACAAAACATTTATTGCAACTACTCTATTTTCCTAAAGGCTACTGGACTGTTTGTTATTCCAACTGTAAAGGTAGCAGGCAGCAGTGTTAATTAATGACCTCCTAGAAATTTGCACACAATTACCTTGCATGCAACACTAGAATGTTAGTAAATATTTGCCTTCTATACAACAGAAAAGTGGCTTTCTGCGTATAAACCTATTTAGACACATATTTCTGCAAATTATGTCACAAATTACCTTATTTCCAGTATCCCCATGCTAGCAGCTGAATGAATATGCTGAGGAGCTGTTGCCATTCACTTGAGTGATATGATATTCCACAGGATTAATTTCCACTATACCTTCAGGTTTTGTAGTGATGTTTATGCTAGCAATCACTGTTAATGTTTTATTCAATATATTTGGCACAACTTTTTGCTAAATCCCCAAAGCAATGAGCAAATACTAAGAGAAAAGAATGAACAGTTAGAAAGTGAAAACAAAGCAAATCATGGTCCAGTGAACTCTGGCTTTGCCCTAAATACATTAGCAAGTATGTACCTCAGCTCCTCATTTCTCCCACATTTCATAAAGCACTGTTAACCCCTTCTCTTTGATTGTGGGCGGGAGCTCAGTGCACCAATAAGATATGTTCAAATCCACACAGCCTTCAATGAGTTAACTTTTCTTCCACAAAGGTGAAGAGTTTTGCTGACCCAGTGCACGTTGGCTTGAATAAAATTCAATTCTGCTGTAGTCAACAGGAAAGTAGGAAGGAAAATAGGATTTAACAAACGAAGCATAAAAAGTCCACAGCAGGAAATCATTATTTGAGCAATTGTTCACTTTGTTAACAGACTGGACTGTATTAATATCTATCAGTGCATACTGCTGTGTTTGTGGTTTCTTTGTAGTGGCACGTCTGGCCTGATTAGTTACAAAGTGGTCATACAGGCAAGTGAAATCTGCAATTGTGTGTGGTTTCTGAAGAATACAGAATACATATGTCATTAATGCTTAATCTGGCACCAGTTTATTCTGATTAAAGTTTGAGTGGTTGACTGAAATTAAATCAATACTAAAAGAAGCTCAGAATGCCAATAGAAGTGGTTTACAGACATAGTTTCACTGACCATTACAGCTGCTATGGATTAGGTATGTGAAACAGTTCAGTTCAAGTGAACATTTTAAGTGTAGATACACAAAAAACTGCAGCCACAGTATTCTGTGTGCTTGCAGTTAAAAGCATTCTAGGAACACAAATAACATTGTTTCAAGTTACTATTTTACATTTATCAATTTTAGTCATGCTTCTTACCACAAGAAGGTTATATTAAAATTATTAGAATATATACATGTGTGTGTGCATATGTATATATATATATGACATTGCTGTTCAGAAATAGATTTGTAGACAAAAACCCTATAAACCACTGGGGAAAGCCTTACATTCTACAGGGTTGTAAATAATAATTATATTATAAAACTTAAAAAGCTATCGATATTAACCAGTGGACATGGTAACACCAACGATGTTTGTACTGCAACAGCTCCTTAACTTCCATGAGACGAGTCATAAACCAGTTTCTTTAATGTATTCCAAAGATTCTGGATACAAAGCAGCATCACAAGCAGAACACTCAGCTCCTTATGTAGCTATATTTTAGGTTCCCTTTTCCCAAGGGAAATATTTCCCTACCGGCTTGCCTTATGCAAGCTTCTTTGAAGCTACCTTAAAAGCTACAACCAGCCCCTGAGAAATGAACTTCTGGTTAGAAACTGCACGTGGTGAGGTAAGGAAAAGGCTTGCAACATAACTTTTTATCAGACTAAGATATTTTAGATCAATATGAAGGCAGTGGAAATGTCAATGTTGATTGTGAATGCAGTTCAGCAGTTGTTCTGAAGAGAGATTTTGATTTACTTGTTTTATGACGGTAGCATGGCCACGCCAAATACTATTTCCCAATACTGCAGAGACTTAAACGAAACACATACTGAATATATCACTCTGAGCCATTAATTTATCATCTTTTATGGAATTTGAGGGATTTACTAAGGCCACTTTCTTTTAACTATTAGCATTTTACCCAGTTCACAGGGCATCAGCTATTCAGAAGAAAACTGGAAAAGGTCAATACACATAGCCAGCAATTGCAAAACACATCCCATGCATTGCATTTCACTTTTGGCCCAATAACTTCTCTTTCCCAACCTTGATATTTCAGAAAACATGGGTATTTTTTATATCTGATAGTTCATAGGACTATCATTAGCCAGCTTTCACAGTACTATGCTTTTTCCACTTTCCAAAGTGTGGGATCAAATCCAGTATCTGACAACATTTCTAATCCCCTCTAGAAAGGTTGTGAGCTGAAATGTACAAAAGTGCTGCAAGGCTCCATCTAGCAGTTAAGACCCACATAAAACCATATGGCAAACTTGGGAATAAGTTCAAGAGACACCTATGTAGGTTACCTGTGCCTCCTCTGCTTTTCACCTGTCAGCTAGCTTTATATTTGAGCAAAGATTTGGGGGTTAGATTTAAAGAGAACCAGTGGCCCATTTGCCTCCAAACTAACATGGAGGAGATGCCGTGTTATGCCTATTCACTCTCAACCACTTTTCAAAAGTAAAGTGTATAAGATTACTTACATGTAACTCATCACACTGCTTGGCTACAATACCCCTATGGGTTTACTACTCTGTGTATCAGAATAGTGCAGGAGTTTAAAAACTTTTAATTGAATAATTGATTTTTCTGTCCACCATATATATATTAAAGTTTTGGGTTGAGCCATATTTAACTCTAAAATAATTATTTTCAGGTTTGTTCTCCAAATTTGGAATCAGTTTCAAGCAAGCAGATTAACCAAGATTGTGTTGAAGTTATCTGTAATTTACAGTTCCATAAAATCCCCCATGTGAATCTGGAGGATAAGAAAGATTGTTTGTAATAACCTGAATTTACAGAACAGAATTTCGTCTGTTTATTGTGAAGGGTTGTCTTTTAAATTTTACTCATGCTGACTGCCTTTATTTGAGATAATCCATTGTAAAAGTAACAAATCTCATACTCACCTTTACACAAGATTGCAACTCATTGAGGTAATCTAAGGGGTGAATTTCAAAGCCCTAAATACTTGCCTTTTAGCAAGGGTGAATCTCATTATGTTTCAATTTCAGGTACTTGAATACCATCTCAGTGCACCAAATTCTATTGACAGTTGTCAAGAATTTTGTAGGACAAATTCTCAAGATTACATTGCAAGTTTTTGCTGTTAGTGTCCAAAACATTCATTCCAACTATTTAAATGACAGTATGATACCTAAGTCTAGCCTTACAATGAGAACAATTAATCTTGTAGCTTTGACACTAGACTGGCACTGAGAGGTAGAGCCAGTTTAACTAAAATTACACTATGCTTTCATGATATCTTTTGAAACATATTTAAGATGTCTCTTTGAAAAATAGGAATAGTAATTTTTTAATTCAAATTACAATTGCCTTTTCTAGTAATACGTAATTTTTGGGAGCACAGTAGTAAGATAATCTTGATAAAAACCTACTTTAAAACTTTAGATGACCATCTGCATTGGCTTAATTCAGAAAAAAAATGAGGAGCACATATAGAGGTTTGTGATTCTGAAACAAATATAACAATGGAAAGAATGCAATAGGTGCCTGTGAAGTTAAACCTAAGCATAGTTAATACAAAAACTAACAGAAACATGTAAGGAGAAAGCATCTCCTGCTATTTTATGGTCTCTAAACTATGTTATAATCATTTAATGTCTTTTACATTTCTCTTATCCAGTGGCATATGAATTGTATTTCAGTTACATACTAAATCAGTACTAAGACAGTATGAGACCTTTTATTCCTCAGATTCATACAATAATTCTATATAAAATAGTCTAAATCAAATCACCTGCTCCAAACAGGGTCAACACTGAATTGAGATCAGGTTGCTCAGGGTTTTCTCTAACCTATCTAGGCCTGACACCTCCAAAGAAGGAGATGCCACAGCCTCACTTAGAAGCCTATACCAAAGTTTTAACATCCTCATAATGAGAAGTTGCTGGGGTTTTTTCCCTTTATATAATTCGGGAAACACTCCTGTTTCAATTTAAAACCACTGTGTCCTCCCCTCCTGCCTCGCAATTCTGTGAAAGCTGGGCTCTTTCTCCTCAAAACCTCCTCCTACCGGCAAGCTACATTCAAGGTCCGTCCTAAGCATCCTCTTGGTCCAGGCTAAACAAGTCCCATTGCCTTTACTCCTCATCACAGGAGTGCTCCAGCTCTGAACTTCATAGTCTACTGCTGATCTTACACAATTTTGCCAACATCTTCCTTGTACTGGAGGGGACCCAAAACAAACACAGTATTTCCCATGCACGTATTTTCATTTTTGTTTAGGATTTTCGATAGTGGTTTTGTTTGTTTGGGTTTTTTTAATGTAAATTTTTTTCTTTCCAACCACTTGAGTTGATCTAAATGTAGCCATTAATCAGAAATATTAATATAATGGACTATGATAAAGGACATAAACCTCATGACCTGTATCCTGATACTGTTATAAACTCCTAAGATAATGGATATCCTCTTCTGAGTATACATTTTATTTATACGTTATTTATATCAGCATTTGTCATTACATACTGGTTTTGAAGTATCTATTTAACCAATAACTATATTTCAATACCATTTTGTTCAGAGATCAGGTATAGTTAGAAATAATAGATCTCCTGCATGTAAAGAACTAGAATGTTTTCTTAAGAGTTTTGTTATTCAAGAAAGAAATTGTCAGATATAGACATTAAAATCTACATTGAATTTTCATATTTTAATTATCATTTTCTCTAGCTTACAATGTCTGTGGACTAATTCCTGCTATAACTATTCTATTCAACAAAGTACTAAAATCACTCTCATCAGCCCCTGCTTGGGTTCTTCCTTGCTTTATGGGACCACCCATAATACCAGGTTCATGCTGTACTCTGCTTTCTATATTCACAGTAGAGAAAACTCTTTGTTTCAACACTATGAAATTTAATCCTTCTTCATTGCTGCATTTTAGAAAGCATCGTCCCTGCCTTCATACATCTCAGTCATTATTTTCTCATGTCATACCTTTCATTGGAAGCCATATGAATATAAAACTTTTTTCAGACTAAAACACCAAAACCCCACAAAACCCTACCAAGCTTGCAGTAACAAAGTCTGCCTTATTTGCTGTCATTGTGATTTTTTGTGTTTATCAGTATCTTAAATCTTCTCTCTCAACCAACATAAGGTCTTTGAAAAAAAAGAAAAAAGTGTCTTAAATCTTTTTGTAGGCAAAAATAATTATTGCAAAGCATGAGTCCCTTTATATACAAAAAGCAATGCAACAATTACTTCATTTGTTAGTAAGAGGTTAACATTGCTCTCTGGGCTCCTTGTCAAGTTCCAAGAGTGACAAAATGTCTTTGTGTAATGTATCAGCATTCCTGAATTTTTGTGAAACTAGGGAGGGGAAATTAATATTAAAAATCAGGGAGCAG
>VZTR01011336.1:9741-27481 GCA_013400775.1 Chaetops frenatus
AAAACTGTAAGAAAAATGCTGGAATTTATGGATGTGGTGGTGTGGTGGGTGTGTGGTGTGAAAAACATGGGAATAATAATGATTTATGATGAAAGAGATCTTTTAAGTTAGGCCTTTGATCAATAAGACTATAATAGTAAAAGAGCTGCTTTTGCTTTGCCCTAAGTGTAATATAAAAACAGGAGTGTTAGGAGTGGCTCCAGAAGATACAATACTTTCAGGTTTTACAAGGTTAAAAAGAAAAAAAGATGGTATTCTGGAAAATGTGAAAATAAGAATTACCAAAACTGAGGTGTAATGGAATTTTAAAGTTTAACTTGCTCAGGTTGAGCTGTGTATATAAGTATGGAAGGGAAAGTAGAGTTTTTGTTAAGTAAAGAATGTAGTAGTGTCAGCGGAATGTGGAAAAAGAGAAGTGGTCTAGGCAAATACATGAAGTTTTTTGAGAATTATCTGTCAGATTCTCTGAGATTTCAGGAAACAGTGTCATTATTATTTTAGCAAAATCTAAAAATATTTCTTGTTCAGATAATATTTTTAAATGGATGCAATATGGAACTGAATGCAAGATTGATCTCTGATAAAATAATCATAAATATTAAAATAGATAAAAACATTAAGAATTGAAAAATATATCTCAAAAATTATATAATGCCATTTACACGGGTGACAATAAAACACAGTTTAAAACCTTGAGTTTCAAGAGCTACTGGAAAGCCACAGCTTCCCCTCAAACTCAGCAAGGAGGGAATTGAACCTNCTTTTCACATGGTGTAAAACATCAGGCTCTCTATTTATCTGACATTCAAGCTTTTGTTTACAGAATTCCTTCTTTAAGTTGTCTCGGGGTGACTTTATGACACTGTATCCCCTATTGTCTGTTTGTGTCCAGACATGGGTCCTGTAACTTTAAGCTTGAAATGGGGGGAACTGGGGGGATCCCTTGGTGTGCAGTTTGTGTTCAGTGCTCAGAGTCCCTCAGGTTCGCTCTGTTGTATGGTCTAGCATGGACAGAGGGAGTACATCTTTGCTTTTTAGCTAGCTTCTTGTTTTGCTAGCTAAGGCAAGAAGTTTCCCTGGACTGTGGCTTCTTCTTCTGGAACTGGTCAGCTTTGCTCTGGTCTGGAAACCAGTCTATCACTGGGAGCCCCATGCCACAGCCTGGCCGGGGATGCTGCAGGTACACCACACCCCAGCTCCAGATCTTGGGAGTAGCCAAGCAGGACTCTAAGAATCCACCAGTTTTCTCCACAACGAGAAGGTTTACCATCTAATATTATTTATTCTTTTTCCGATCCTGTGTGCACCGTGCAAACAGGTTTTTTTCACTTTCCTCCAAGAAATTCATTTCAAACCTGTGAGTAGGGGCTGCCGAAACCTGCTTTTATTTAGAGGAGACACCTTTTCAAGACATTTTATCCTAATTAGTCTCAAACTGTTTAAGACATTGGTTTAAGAGCAGCATTACTTGGTTGTACACTTCAGTTTGTGATCTGAAAGTTGTTCTACCTGTTTGTCAGTCTTAAGCCCCTGTCCAGTTCTCTAGTAACTGAATGTAAACTGTTACAACACATGGAGGGGGAGCTGTGTCCTGGGGTGCATCAGGCACAGCCAGGCAAGGGAGGGGATTGTCCCACTCTTCTCAGCACTGGGATGGCCTCACCTTGAGTCCTGGGGGCAGTTTTGGCTGCTAGAATATGACACATTGAGCTATTAGAAAGCCTCCAAGGGAGGGAAACAAAGATGGTGTAGGGTCTGGAGGGCAAGCTGTATGAGGAGTGGCTGAAGTCACTTGGTCTGTTCAGCCTGCAGAAGAAGAGACTGAGGCAAGACCTCATTGCAGTCTGCAACTTCCTTGTGAGGGGAAGAGGAGGGGCAGGCACTGATCTCTTCTCTCTAGTGACTAGTGCCAGAACTTGAGGTAATGTCCTGAAGTTGTGTCAGGGGACGTTTAGGTTGGATAGCAGGAAAATGTTCTTCACCCAGAGGGTGGCTGGGCACTGGAACAGGCTCCCCAAGAAGTGGTCACAGCACCAAGCCTGACAGAGTTCAAACATTTGGACAATACTCTCAGGCACAGGATGTGACACTTGGGGATGGTGCTGTTCAGGGCCAGGAGTTGAACTTGATGATCCCTCTGGGTCCCTTCCAACTCAGGATATTCTAAGACTCTGTGATTTTATATGACATCTCCCTTTTCTGACTTTCAGAAAATTATGGTTTTCCCCATCTAGTGAATCCAGGTAAGTGCCAGTTTGATCCTTCACATGAGGGAGAATTAAGGGGATGAATTTTATCTCAAGATGAACATCTTATGGTATCTATTATTTTCACTGATAGGTCACGGTCAGAAGTGTTGAAGGTCGATATGTGACATTAATGGCCCTTAGGATTTCTGCAGTTGAGATACATCTGCTTTGACTTTGACATGAGAAAATTAGAGTGGAAAAACATCTTCAGATTTTAGAAATTTAAATGTCAATATCTGCATACAGAATTCTACATTTCAGATTAAGCTATTCACTCTCTGGATTCTTTAAATGTCGATTTGTGATTTGTTTTGTTTTCTAGACTTTGTTGTTTAGTATTATTTGAGATGCCTTGGGGTACCTTATCCATCAACTGCCACACGAGAGGGATACAAGTACAAAAATAAGTTCTGCCTTATACGAGATTATGAATAACCATGTAGCCTAGGGTATCTCATATGTCAAGATAAGCCTCTGTGAGAAGAACCATACTGAATTCTTAAATTTTCATTGGGCATACTCAAGGAGCGAAGTGGAGGCTTACATTTAACAGTTTGTCACTGCATCCCACACCAGATGCCTTGCACAGAGAACATAAGGTCCTTTCCTATTCAATAGAGAGTAATAGAGAGCTCTGGAGGGCAGTTTGTCTCCTTCTAAGGCATTACAAAGAAATAATCATCNCATGGTGTAAAACATCAGGCTCTCTATTTATCTGACATTCAAGCTTTTGTTTACAGAATTCCTTCTTTAAGTTGTCTCGGGGTGACTTTATGACACTGTATCCCCTATTGTCTGTTTGTGTCCAGACATGGGTCCTGTAACTTTAAGCTTGAAATGGGGGGAACTGGGGGGATCCCTTGGTGTGCAGTTTGTGTTCAGTGCTCAGAGTCCCTCAGGTTCGCTCTGTTGTATGGTCTAGCATGGACAGAGGGAGTACATCTTTGCTTTTTAGCTAGCTTCTTGTTTTGCTAGCTAAGGCAAGAAGTTTACCTGGACTGTGGCTTCTTCTNGTTTCCCTGGACTGTGGCTTCTTCTTCTGGAACTGGTCAGCTTTGCTCTGGTCTGGAAACCAGTCTATCACTGGGAGCCCCATGCCACAGCCTGGCCGGGGATGCTGCAGGTACACCACACCCCAGCTCCAGATCTTGGGAGTAGCCAAGCAGGACTCTAAGAATCCACCAGTTTTCTCCACAACGAGAAGGTTTACCATCTAATATTATTTATTCTTTTTCCGATCCTGTGTGCACCGTGCAAACAGGTTTTTTTCACTTTCCTCCAAGAAATTCATTTCAAACCTGTGAGTAGGGGCTGCCGAAACCTGCTTTTATTTAGAGGAGACACCTTTTCAAGACATTTTATCCTAATTAGTCTCAAACTGTTTAAGACATTGGTTTAAGAGCAGCATTACTTGGTTGTACACTTCAGTTTGTGATCTGAAAGTTGTTCTACCTGTTTGTCAGTCTTAAGCCCCTGTCCAGTTCTCTAGTAACTGAATGTAAACTGTTACAACACATGGAGGGGGAGCTGTGTCCTGGGGTGCATCAGGCACAGCCAGGCAAGGGAGGGGATTGTCCCACTCTTCTCAGCACTGGGATGGCCTCACCTTGAGTCCTGGGGGCAGTTTTGGCTGCTAGAATATGACACATTGAGCTATTAGAAAGCCTCCAAGGGAGGGAAACAAAGATGGTGTAGGGTCTGGAGGGCAAGCTGTATGAGGAGTGGCTGAAGTCACTTGGTCTGTTCAGCCTGCAGAAGAAGAGACTGAGGCAAGACCTCATTGCAGTCTGCAACTTCCTTGTGAGGGGAAGAGGAGGGGCAGGCACTGATCTCTTCTCTCTAGTGACTAGTGCCAGAACTTGAGGTAATGTCCTGAAGTTGTGTCAGGGGACGTTTAGGTTGGATAGCAGGAAAATGTTCTTCACCCAGAGGGTGGCTGGGCACTGGAACAGGCTCCCCAAGAAGTGGTCACAGCACCAAGCCTGACAGAGTTCAAACATTTGGACAATACTCTCAGGCACAGGATGTGACACTTGGGGATGGTGCTGTTCAGGGCCAGGAGTTGAACTTGATGATCCCTCTGGGTCCCTTCCAACTCAGGATATTCTAAGACTCTGTGATTTTATATGACATCTCCCTTTTCTGACTTTCAGAAAATTATGGTTTTCCCCATCTAGTGAATCCAGGTAAGTGCCAGTTTGATCCTTCACATGAGGGAGAATTAAGGGGATGAATTTTATCTCAAGATGAACATCTTATGGTATCTATTATTTTCACTGATAGGTCACGGTCAGAAGTGTTGAAGGTCGATATGTGACATTAATGGCCCTTAGGATTTCTGCAGTTGAGATACATCTGCTTTGACTTTGACATGAGAAAATTAGAGTGGAAAAACATCTTCAGATTTTAGAAATTTAAATGTCAATATCTGCATACAGAATTCTACATTTCAGATTAAGCTATTCACTCTCTGGATTCTTTAAATGTCGATTTGTGATTTGTTTTGTTTTCTAGACTTTGTTGTTTAGTATTATTTGAGATGCCTTGGGGTACCTTATCCATCAACTGCCACACGAGAGGGATACAAGTACAAAAATAAGTTCTGCCTTATACGAGATTATGAATAACCATGTAGCCTAGGGTATCTCATATGTCAAGATAAGCCTCTGTGAGAAGAACCATACTGAATTCTTAAATTTTCATTGGGCATACTCAAGGAGCGAAGTGGAGGCTTACATTTAACAGTTTGTCACTGCATCCCACACCAGATGCCTTGCACAGAGAACATAAGGTCCTTTCCTATTCAATAGAGAGTAATAGAGAGCTCTGGAGGGCAGTTTGTCTCCTTCTAAGGCATTACAAAGAAATAATCATCTGAAGTTTCTGTTTCTAGGCCTTGGCTGTAAAGGTTACTAGACCAGATGTAGATATGGGATATCTTAGACAGAAAAAGAGATGTAAAGCTGGGTTAGATAAAGTATTCCATTTTCTTGCTTATTCTTACTTCTCTCTTTGTAGCCTCAGTTTGCTTCCTGGAAGAATCTTTGTGTGAACCCTTTTCAAACGTACTTTGTGGTAATGAAGAAGGAAATGACTGGGAACAATTTGTATGGATTTGCCAAGGATAAGTCTGAGTGACCTGAATGATTAATAAAAAAGAATGACTGGATTTGTGGGTGAAGAGAGTGGAAAAGATATAATTTGAAAAGCAAGTCTTCCAAGACAGTCTCCCACAAGGTTTAGCATGTTATAGTATGGATGGGTAGTCATGTAAAGACCTGGCTAGATAATTAGGCTGAGCAGATAAAATGTAAATTGTTTGCACTCTCCGAGGATGCAGTAATCAGAGGATGCTGCAGAAGCCTGTACTAAGACCTGTCCTGCTCAGCATCTCTACCAGTGATCTGGAGAGGATGACACAGTGTACTTTCATCAAGCTTGCATGTGACACAAATCTGGGAGGACGCATATGCTTCAGGGCAGGGCTATCTTTCAGGACCGACAGGAGGGAGAAATTAATGATAAATAATTAATAGATAGCCCATAGTCCCCAGGATCGTATTAGCAGAAGCCAAGGTAGCAAATAACAGCAGGGGTTTATTCCCCATGTTCAGCACTCATTGGACCATATTTAGAATATTATAACTAGTTTTGGACCTCCCACTCCAGGAAAGACATTGGAAAAGTTTACCAGATGGAGAGTAGGTTGGTCAATGGGGAGAACACTTGCTCATGAGAAGATTCTGTGAGAGAGAAGCTGATTCAGCTCACAGAAAAGACTCTGGGGTGACCTCACAGCATTCCTGACATTACCTACAGGGAGATGATGGAGCCAGGCTTCTCACAGCAGTGTTTGAGAAGAATATCTAAGACAAAGGGCATAAATCCAAATGAGACAGGTTTACACTGGATATAAGGAGCATCTTTTTCCACATTCCCAGTGGGATAAATTGCCCAGAACTATTGTGCAGTATCCAGCCTTAAAGGATTTCTAGATGTGACTGAGTAAAGGCCTGAGAAACCTGCAGTTTCTGTCAACTGTAGCCTCACAGTTGACCTGCAGTTAAAAGGAAGCTGGACCAGAAACCTCTTTAAGTCCCTTTGTGCCTGTTATCCTAAATCTAATCTTCTGATCCATGTTCCACATTTATGAAGAAACACAGGAAGAACAGTGTTGTATCTGACCATTTGTTTTCGGCTTTCTCACTAAATTTCAGCTGCTTTCAATATCAACTCCTGAACTTACTACCTGACTTGATTTTTATAGTTAAACTAAATAACAGTCCTCATCTTAGAGTAGATTAGACAAATCAAGTATTAAAATGGCATAGAGCCATTTATTTAAATGTAGAATATACACTAAAAATATTTTAACTCAAGGAAGATGAATTCCCATACAGGAAGATCTAATTTAGTCTGTTGACTTCATATTTTGTAAGTTATCTATGCAATGAAAAATCAAAAATTTGAACTCAGTCTTTGGCTGGACTCAAAACAAACACTCATTTCTTGTTCTTGATTTATTGAAAGTTCTGAGGAACTTTTGCTGCCTTACTGAAAACTGAGTCTTTCTTAAAAAATGACATTAGTAGTATATAAAGATTTTGTGAGAACAAAACCGGATTGCAGCTGTTTTGATTTTATGGCTTAGTTCTATCTCCAAATTTATATAGTTAATGCCAGTTACATGATTTAGTAAAATGTATAAAAGGACAAACAGAAAGAAAGATTTATTTTAAAATTCTCCTTTAAATTGAAAAACATCTAATATTTTGCTTCCAGTGCAGGCATGACTGCCAAATAGTATACTTAACAGTGACTTCTATTAAACATACCCATGATATGGCAGTGTAAATTCACGTCTGCTGAACCTTGTAGAATAAATAGATTGATAAAGGCTATATTCAGTCAAGTCCAAATACATAAATGAAAGAATGTGACTTTGTGAGAAAACCTGCCATTTCAAACAAAAATTATTGGCATCTTCATTTTGAATAAAACACCCATTACAACAAATAATTCTGCTTAGAAATGAGGAGGAACATAATTTGAGTAACTGAATAATATAATTTAACTAGAGGAAAACGTGTACTATGTCAAATGGCTCATCAGTCTGGTGATTTATAATTATCGCTTTTCAAGTTTTCAATAGAGTTTTGCCTGATTTAGTTTTAAATGTTCAAAAGAAATAATGCACTTCATTTCCCACGGGATAATCTATTGGTTGGCAGAGCTTGTTTCAAGGATTTTTTTTTTCAAGTTCAGTTTAATACCTGCAGTTTCTATAAATAACTAGGGGTTATTATTACTATTCTTATTACTATTATTATTGCTGTTGAAGCTATTGTTATTATAATATTAATTTTTACTCTTTTCTCACTCCATATTCTAAAATACTGCTTCTTACTTAACCCATATGTATATATTACTTTGAAATAATGCCCCTGTATGTGAACTCTCCAACTTCATGCACTTATCAGTACCTTTAGATCTGTCTCAACACAATTGTTCAGAGGAAGAATGACACCTGCATAAAACTGCACTAGGAAAGTTTTGTTGTTATTCATTGCAAAGTGATTGCTATTTCTTTTAGGGCTTCATTTCTCATTAGCTTCTGCTTGTTCCAGAACATCAAATATTTTTACAGTCTTAGAAAGCAAAGGATTTGTTAAATGAAAATTTGCGAAGTGAAAACCATTTCTGATGGTTCCATGAGGAGAAAAAATGAAAAGTGTTAGTAGGCAAGATATCCAACAGATAAGTGTGTGAGGGCTGGTGGTGTGGGAACTGTCAATGAAACCACTATTTAGTGGAGCTCTATAAATGTATAAGTAGTTCTATTTTAGTTTTATCATTATAGTGATAGTAGCCGGCAACTGTCTTCTGGGAAGTACAGAGGCACCCACTTGCTAACCTGATCTGTGAGAGGTGTGCTGCTTACCAGGGGCAGGTTTCAGGGATCTCACTGACAGAATATCAAGCCTCATACAGTCCTCTCACTATTATTCACTGCTAAAGTTTCATGTAGGCACAAGAGACACAGCCAGGAGCAGTATGAGCCTTATCAAGGAGGATTACAGGGTTATAGGAGTGGCAGTAAAGGACTATGGAGCACGGGTAAGTTTTGCATTCTATGAAAACCATTCAGTGGTTATAGCTCTTGATTATTCTTTTGCAATAATATTTCTGTTTATTTTTCCTAAGTTAAAGTGATCCCAGATCCCTGTGAACAGGTACTCCTGCATTTGTGTAATGTGCCAGTTGAATTAAGAGTTCCACATGTGAACCTAGATGTCTCTGTGTACATATACATGTGAAACGAGAGTCTGTGTTGCACTTTATCTGTAATGAAAGATATTCATTTATCATATATATTTTATTTTAGCCTTTTTTTCCATTCTTTACTTAAATTTTTTAAACCATTTATGGTTATATCCAATCTGGTATTATTAAATCCTATTTTTATTTGCAGTAATTGCACGATTTTCTTTCTCCCTTTTTCATATAGAAAGATTGTTGTTCAAATTCTATCATTGAATGCTCTCCACTCTGCAATTCTTCTAAAGCAAAATGTGGAATACAACAATGGCTATAAAATCACTTCAATCAGAAATGGTAAATGTGCACAATCTTGTAGCTGCTTCCACAGATCTAGGAGTTGAAATGAAACCTATGAATGTTAAAATGTCCTTTTGACAGGTTGTTATGACCATCAGTAAGTGATGCCTCATTATGCTTAATGATTAACAGGTTTTGAATAATTCCTGATATTATGGAATCTGGAGAAAACCAGAACAAACAAATTAAACCACACAAGGATGCTTTGGACAACACACTGGTGTTTGGGAAGACCTTAACTTTGGTTGCTCTTATAATCTCTCTGCCTAGGGGACCTGAAACAAGATATTTTGGTTTGCAAGTAAATACTCCTGTTAACATTCTGTTATACAGCTGTAATCCTAATGAACACAGAGTATTTCTGAAACAATATAATTTTTCCCCCATGCTGTCCAAAGTGTAAGCATATTATCCCACTTGAGCTGTCAATATCTCCCCTTACATAGTCACCTCACCAGTTTCAGCAGTCAGAAAGCATTGGTATGCTTCATATTTACACTGAATGACATTAAATCTCATGTCAATAAGAAATGTTTCTTAGTCTTACTTCAGAATGCAGACACATTTGCATTTTCTTACATTATAGGAAAGAAAACCGAGAGCATAATGTGGCCCTGGAAGTCTTCATATTACAATCTACTATACCAACAGTATAATGAAGTAATCAAATTTAATATTTTGACTAGATTGTCTATTTTAGTATGTCTAATTCACGTCACTTGAGCACTAAGAAAGGCACATAAGTATTTTTAATTACTGGTACAAACACATAAAACGTACCTGTGTGGTACAAGATACCTCTGAAAAACAAGTAATATTCCTTAATGTCTTAAATTGTACTTCACTGTTTAGACATTTGGCTTTGTAATTGCTGTAAAATTCTTCAGAGAAATTTCCTTTTGGTATAAAATATCGCACATGTGATTGTATTAACAAGATAATAAATTAAGTCTTATTACGTGGCAGAATGCTCTTGGAAAACTGTAAAAGCAAACTGGTCTGAAGTAAAAGGGGAGGTAAAATGAAAAAGCATTTCAAACATAAACTGTTGTATCTGCAAGGGGAAACAAGGAAATAGACTTTGAATTGTTTATGCAGATAAGCAAAGATGGTAAAATGGTCTGAATTCTAATCATATGGGAATGAGATTTCAATTATCCCGATGCTGAAAACAATGAGAACTGTGGAGTAGTTATTAAAAAAACCAGAAACAAACCAACCAAACAAACAAAACCACAAAAAACCCTCAAGAAACCCCCAAATCCAAAAACAAAACAAAAAACCCCCCAAAACCAAACACTACAGACAATCAAACAAAAAAGCTTCCAAGCACTTTCCATCCCCAAACTATAAAATATCAATACCCATGCATGTTTCTTTTGACTGCTGACTATTCAGCAGACTGTCTCTAGCTGGAATCCTGAGAAAAAAAATAACATGATAAATGAGGTAAAATGGCTCTCATATTATACAGCACCAGTGGGAACTTATGCCTGTGGATAAGTAGATTATGGTTTTGTCAGGACACTATCCTCATACATCTAATTTTTGCCTAAGGCTTGCCAACAAAAGCCTTTAGATCCTATATCAGTACATCCCTGGAGTGCAACACACTCTGTTGTCAGCCAGTATTAAACATTTTAATTGCTGTGCTGAGCAGCTTTAGGCCTCTGGACATTGCTTTGTGCATCTAGGGATCATTATCAGAAAACAGGGTAACCTTTCTAGGAATCAAGCAAATTACATTATCATTTCAGAAATAACACATGAAACACAATTTCCATTACTTTCTAGGAAAAAATACGTTAGGTTTCTTCTACATTTCAGTTAAGGTTTGTGTATCAGGTCTTAGTTCATATAAGAGTTTTTTTTTATCTTGTGAGTAAAATAGCAGTATTATTTTAAGTATAACATGGAACATTCATTCAGGAAAATAAACAAAAGGCAATTGGAATGTTAGAATCAGAGAATATTCTTAGTTGGAAGGGACCCACAAGGATTATTAAGTCCAGTTTTTATGTGAATGACCTGTACAGGGATCATACACCCAACCTTGGCACATGTAGTACCGTGCTGTAAATAAGCTAAATGTTGTTATCAAACACACCACTGCTTTCAAAGCCATGGTAAGTAATTTAGTTTGTACGTTAGGTATTCTAAGATTATTGAGGATGACAGGGATCTATCTTTCCAAGAATTTCAAAAATTATATGAAAGTAATTATGCATTGAAAATTTTAATTTTTATCCGAAGAATTTTTAAGAGTAACTTTGTAAGAAATTGAAAGGGGATCAAATTATTCTGTAATACACGAATAGATTTTCAGAAGACAATATATTTGATTACTGTTAATGAGAGTAATTCTCATTAATTTTTGAATTGTTCTTATTACACTCAGAAAATACCTGTTTATTTAAGTTAGATATTAATTTTAGGCCCCCTTTTTTTCTATTTTGATGATGTTGCAATGCATGCTATTAAACTCTTCAAACAGTGCAAATTAGGTCCTGAAACACTTCCTAACTGAAGCCGCCATCAAAAATCATTGGACTTATACGGAGTATTTAATACTATGTCAGGAAGTAAAATAAAATTGTCAGTTTTGAAATGATATGAAACCAAATGATGACATTCAAAAACTAAACTGTCATTGAGAAGAGCTTTCATGATAATGAATTTTTTATGTGGCAATGCATCATGCAAAAAAGTACAGAAAATCACTGAGGCATCTCAGTGCAGCTGCCAGCTGCCTGATAGGAAAAGAAATTATCTGACTGTAGTAGTCAGGAGGACAATTTTCTCATTTCTATAAACTATCTTAAAAAACAAAAAAATCTGACAACAGATTGGAGCCTTACGAGTTTTTATGTACGTTTAGGTTTCCTGCTTCTGAAATACCATTGAAATAAAACCAGGAAATAATTTAGATTGAAGAGGACCTCTGGAGATCACCTGGTCCAAACCCTGTCAAACCAACTTTGAAGCTGCATCTGTTGGAGAGGATTAAAGTTTAACAGAAAAGTATTACAGATATGAATGCTTAGCAGAAGGCCCTCAGCATGTAAAACTTGTAAGTGAAATAGAAATGAAAGCTAGCTTTGATATATAAAAGATGTCTAAAGTAAGGATTGCTGAACCAAGCTGCTTTCTGAGTAACTGAGAAGACAAAGGTTGAAGATAAGTTGGAAGGAGGTTTTACGGCTAAAGCGAAGGATGTGTTTGACTGCAAATAAAAGCATTTTTTTTACCAAGTAAATAAGTCTCAAGAAAAACATAAGCAAATAAAAAACATGGTTTTACCAAAGTCTAAGAATTTACCACTGCAAGAAAACAGAATAATAAGTTTAAGCTTAAAATGTAATGTACTAACTTTTGTGATTAGATGCTTACTACCATTGTATAGAAATAATAGTAGTAGGCTATAGTAATAGGCTATAATAATAATAGATAGGCTATATGTAAAGGGTAAAGGTATTGTGTATGTTCCTGATTGGTTGTTATGTATTAAGATGTTCAATAAAGAAAAGTATATACCAGAACTAAGTGGGCTTCAGGCATGCCTTTAAGCTGTAGCTGGCAGCTTGGAAGGCGAGGCTCTGTGCATCCACAACTCAAGACTGCTGTAACTTCTATGCAATAAACAGCATCTTTGAAAGAGCTGCCTGGAGTCCAAACATCCTTTGTAGACATATCTTCTACAAGCATCTGTCTTCAAACTCAGATGAAGTTGCTCATTATCTTCTTTGATTAATTTTTGAATATCTGAAGACAGATTTCACAAGCATTTGTGTGATCCAGTTGTGTGTTGTAGCTTTTTTCCTGATGTCAAATCATGATTTTCCTTATTGCAACTGGTACCCATTATCCTACACCTTGTAGCCGTACTTGTTTAAGAACATTCTGGCTTCTTCCACACTATAAGATAGTATAGATATTTGAAGGCAACAATAAAATTATTCCTTAGTCTTCTTTTATTATGATTGAAGAAGTTATAATCATACTTTACTAATCTCTCATATTTAAGAATATGAATGGCCACAATATCTACAGGGCAGTTCTCTGCCTTACATTTTCTGTTTTCACAAATGAAAACTCAGAGCAGTTGTAACTAGCAGCCAAAGTGCTTGATATAGAAAAATGCAGAATCAAAATTCTATTATTTTAATCTGTCATTTAGAACATATAAGGATTTCTAAAAGTGCACTAATTTGCACTTTTTTTTGCAGCAGCAGCATCAGTGATATGCAACATTGCACTTCTGGATTATGTATCAGGACCAGGTTTGTGTTAGAAATGTCCCTGTTCCACAACCTGTGTGATGGTGCGAGTATGTACTGACATCTGGTGGACATTTGACCAAACAGTTCAATAAAACACTGTGACTGCATAATGCTTATTCAAACAAAGTACTGAGAGTGGGTTCACTTCATTGGTTCCGAATCCTCTTTCCAACAGCACCTATGGGAAAAAATAAAATCCCAGTAAAGATTTCAAAGTCAAGATTTCTGTTTCTACCATGCTATTTGGGAAGAAAAGATTTCCAAAGAAAATCTAATTATTTTACGTTTTTATTTCTAAACAAATGCACCTTTAAAAATATATACAACAGCAGATCAAAACCTTTAGACACATATGACTATATTCACATATGTCCATCTGGCACTATGTGACAGAGCTTAGCCCATCTCTACTTCAGAAACCTCCACAGTATAGCATTTGCTGGATCTGGCCCATGAGCTTGTGCTTAATGAGTACCTACTTGATCATTGAACAGATACTGTTTGAGAATAATGAGTGTGCTGGTCAACAGCAGATCAATAGAGCCAGCAGTGTGCCCTGGAAGCCAGGAGGGAAAAAAACCAAATCCTGGTGGACCAAAAACCTCATAACCAGTTGGCCAAAAGAGGTGATTATCCTGCTGTATTTAACATTGGTGCAGCCTCAACTGGAGTGCTGTGTGCAGTTCTGAATCCCACAATTTGAGAAGGATGTGAAGGTCCCTGAATGTGTCCAGGGGAGGACAAATAAGCTGGGACAATGACCTGGAAGGAATGTCCTGTGAGGAGTGCCTGAGAAATATCCTATGGGCTTGTCTAGAAGAGGAGGCTGAGGGGTGACCTCACAATTCCTACAGCTCTCTACAGCTTCCTGATGAGGTGAAGTGTAGAGGAAGGTGCTCATCTCCTTTTCCTGGTATCCAGTGCTAGAATGCATGAGAATGGTTCAAAGCTGTCCCAGGGGAGGAACAGACTGGATATTAGGAAGCGTTTCTTTGCTGAGAGAGTGGCCAAACCCTGGAACAGATTTCCTAGAGAAGTGGTCAATGCCCCNTTGAATGTCTGCTCTGTATGTGGGAGGTTGTGCTGTTTCTTACTACAAATTAATTTTTCTTTTTGGTATTCCATTTAGCAGTGCTGAATTTCTCTTTTTCTACCTTCATTCTTTCAAAGCTCTGACTTTATTTTCAATATTTTTTGATTTTATGCTCTCTTTAGCACTGATAAAATCAATGCAGCATCCACCATCGATGAAGCATAGAAACCATACTTGCTGCCTATATATTTAAAAGGCCATAAGTGTTTCCATATTAGAGGATGACAGATGATATATGTTATCACAAATTGCNCTGTCCCAGGGGAGGAACAGACTGGATATTAGGAAGCATTTCTTTGCTGAGAGAGTGGCCAAACCCTGGAACAGATTTCCTAGAGAAGTGGTCAATGCCCCAAGAGTGTCAGTCTTTACAAGGCATTTGGACAACTCTCTTAATAACTTACTTCAATTTTTAGTCAGCCCTGAACCAGTCAGGCAGCTAGACTTATAGGATTGCTGTTCCCTTCCAGTTGAACTCCCTCCCCTCCCTCCTCCCCCAGCTTGCAGCAGATCAAACAGAGAATCCACAAAGTAAACTCTTGTACCTATAATTTCATTTTGCATGTTCTTGAATGTCTGCTCTGTATGTGGGAGGTTGTGCTGTTTCTTACTACAAATTAATTTTTCTTTTTGGTATTCCATTTAGCAGTGCTGAATTTCTCTTTTTCTACCTTCATTCTTTCAAAGCTCTGACTTTATTTTCAATATTTTTTGATTTTATGCTCTCTTTAGCACTGATAAAATCAATGCAGCATCCACCATCGATGAAGCATAGAAACCATACTTGCTGCCTATATATTTAAAAGGCCATAAGTGTTTCCATATTAGAGGATGACAGATGATATATGTTATCACAAATTGCTCTGTGAACAGACAAGCTATAAAGCTGGCTGGGTGATAAAAAAGTTATGTAGAATGAAGAAAACAAGGGTAACAAATTTTTAAAAATCTACTGAATATTTGATAGGAAAAAAATAAGAATGTGAGAAGTAGAGGAGTTACTAACTTAATATTTTTATTGCAGTATATCCTTCATTTAACTACTGATGATGTTTTGTCTTTCAAGATATTCATGCAATGTAAAAAAGCCTTTTTTCATCTACATAATATGAAAAAACCACCCCACGACTTTTAACCGCTTGTTAGGATTTTTTTTTTTTTTACTTTTCTAGCAATAAGAATCAGCTTTTAAAAGACAATTTTATCTTACAAAGATCGCAAAATTATTAGAACCTAATCAATTATTTAGCCTTGAAGGCATATACTGCTCAGACTAAGAGATAGCTTATATAATTTAAAAAATCCTGATGTTTCATTAGCAGTATTTCAAATCACAAGCCTTTCCTTTTCGGCAGATTCTAAGTCCCATTTCCACTATTAGAGGAGATTGTTTTTCACAGTTCCAAATGTTCAAATACAATTATACAGTTAGTTTAGAGAGTTGATATTCCTGGCTTGAAGTCCTAAGAACTACAAGAAAAATGTATCTTTGAGTACAAAAGATGTTATGTCTTTTGACTGTCTTGAATCAGACATATTACTTTTAAATTCTGTTACATATTCTGAAGAACTTAAGAGGAAGTTATTGTTTAAATTGTTTTTTGTTACTCTGTTTTGTTTGAGTGTTCATTATATGAAAAGGAGTTTAAAGTCTTCTAAAGCAGAGATTGAGTGAAATAATACATTTAATTTCATTACAGAAAAAACCTCTGGTCTAACAATACAACCTTTCAATTTGCCTTGTTTTTATTTATTGTTCTATGACCACATTAAATGACTACTGCTGAAAATAAAACCAAAGATACAATATTTAAAGTATGAAATTATAAACAGCTGGTGTTTTGAAGACAGACAATGAGAAACCATTATTTTGCACATGGAGGGAAAAAGCCAACACATGAATTCTTAAAGTTGAAGTGCCAACAATGTTTCATTTATTTCTATATTTTTATTTGCTATTTTTCATGGTCAGAAATTCAGTGGAAGTACTTGAAAGATGTAGGTCCTCTGCTCAACAGGGCTGGAAAGACAGTTGCAAATAACACAGAAAAGGCTGATATACCCTGTATCTTCTACAACTCAGTTTTCATGGGAAAGTATCCAGTCCCCAATTATCCATTTGAAGTAAAGTAGTAAAAAGCAAATAACAAAATAACATCTAGGATGAAAACAAAAAACTTGAGTGAATAATTGCTTATTTGACAACATCCCACACAGTCTTTGGGGACAAGCTGGCAAAAATAGGACTGGCGAGATGTACCATGATATGAATGGAAAGCTGGATGAACTATCAAGCTCAAGCCAAGCTTGAAGGGAGGTGATTAATGGTTCAAAAGCTGAACTGATGAATTAGACTCCATATGCTGTAAGACTTTTTCATCATCCGTATGGGACTCTTATAGGGTCAGTGGGTCCTGCTGGTCATTCGTTGGCTCTCCAGTTGAGTCGTGGTTGGTGCAACACTGTCATTGGCCCACTGTGCTGGTAGTGATAGATATCTGTTGTCCTTTTGCTTTTAGCAACCCCACAACAAAAGAGAGAGATCAGACAGTAAAGTAAAACAGCTCCTTATTTTCCTCTATCTCCAAGGCAACTATACTGAAAACCCAATGGTTTACTTTTGGGTTTTTGAAATACCTTTTGCTAAGAAAATTAGTCTATGGCAAAGATGCATGGAACCTCTGGGCTATTACAATGGGGTGCTCTTTTTTAACTCATTCCCAGTTAGGCTCATTTCAGCTTCTGATACATTTAGCTCTTGAGATGCTCCTGTCACTCTAGAAATACAAATGGGTCCCATTCCTGTATAGCTTGATGGCATAAGGGTAAGCTGTTCACCAGTATCTTACTATATGCTTCTACCTCTGTGGGTCTGATGTGCCAGGCCATTGAATCCACACATACCAGCATATCTGGTTGTCCCTCTCCTCCACCTGGCTAGAGGCCAGGCCTCTCTGAGACTGATCATAGGATTCTCCACTTATTTCTTGTGAAAACAGATTAGAATTCTTTCCCATAGAATCAGGAGTAAGATCAGCATTTCTACCCTCTCTGGGTTGCTGCCCACTGGAGACTGGAGCAGCAACTTTCCTGGAAGAACTCCCATTTGTGATTGTTTTTTCCAGCAATTCCCACACCTGTGCTTCTAGGGTAGAGGTAATTTTTCCATCCCACCTCCTCAAGCTGTCTCTACGGCCACTCAGGAGATTGTATGATGTGTACTTTCTATATCTTCTCTCTAGAGCAAAAAACTATTTACTGTTAATCGCTGAGATGCAAGTGCAGGTAGGAAGTGAGCAATTTCCTCTTTTGATTTGCTGGAACCCCTGGGATAGTGTTGTGGTTTAAAGGACAACAACTTTTTTTTTTTTTCTCCTTCCTGGGGCGGGGGTTCTTTGTTTTCCTACTTCCGCCGGGACAGTTTCCAGCAGAGGTGAGGAGCCCACGGATTGGCTAATTTTAAGATGGGCACTTCATGTAGCCACTTGAAATTAGAGGCG
>VZTR01011336.1:28395-46641 GCA_013400775.1 Chaetops frenatus
AAATCACTACGCTACACTCTCGCCTGGTGTGAGCAGGCGAGCAGGTGAATGTGAAACCGCTACATTAAATGGTGTTTCTGCCCGGTTTCGAACAAACCCATGACGGATAGTTTTTCCCACTTTTTGGACAGTTTTCCCATAGCTAAGATGTGCCAACCTATAGGGTAAATAGAGCTTTTATTTTTTTTTTTTTTCCAGAGTTGGTGAGACAATTCATGTACTGATGCCGACTCTTTGTCTCTCCAGGTCATTACTGCCATTGGATTGGCATATGAAAGTTTGTTGTAGTGTGTTTCTTAAGTTATATAATGGTTTAGCCCTGCTCCCCCATCTCCCTTGCCTAGTGCTGTTTTCCAAACTGTCAATTCCCAAACTCCTCCCTTTGGGCAGTCCAGATCCCACCCTAACCACCCTGCCAGTCAGAAACCCCTCCCTGAAAGGAGCTGCCAGTTTGTTGTTCTCTCCACCCTTAGTTCCCGACAATTCTGTTACGTTCGAGGCATAATTGGTTGTGTCACACTGTATCCCTCCCCCAGAATCCCTTCATTGGTTCTGTATCCCTGTCCCTCAAATGTTACTCCACCCTAACCCCTCCTCTGTTATGCCCGGATTGGTGCAGAGCTTGGACCCTCCCCTGATTTCTGTTCCCGTTATAAGCGCCTGCTAGCCCGGCTCAATGCTCTTTTTCGTTCTGGACTCTTCACCCTCAATAAAGTGGTTGGAACACCAGAGGAGGGGAGTCCCTGCTTCTTCTCTTTACCCTCACCAGCAGCAATTACCATCAGCGGCTCATCAGAGCAACCTTGAGAATCCTGCACAGCCTGTTTTGTGGTAATCCAACTGTCCACAGATGCTGTGCCTCCGGCATCTGGGCAGCTCGAGTCCGGTGGCAGCGTCAAAAGTTGTGTGCTCTGTTCAGATTTCCACTGCAGGGTTCATCTGCATTGGACTTCTAGATCTGCGGGTGACTGCATATTGTTTAAATCATAATAGATCATCTCTATCACTACTAATTTCCTCAGGTATTAGATACCACTCTGTATTGTGGCCCATTTATCTGCATGACATACAGTATTTTCCTTGAAAGGGATTCTTTTTCTTCATGCTTGACAAGAGTTGCCTCTAGAGACTCAGGACTTGTGTCCCTTTTGCAACTGCCTTATCAAAGCTGCTTTCCCCAGAAAGTGATGCCATCTGTTTGACCTCACTATCCTCTAATGTCAGGCTGTCAGCCCTGCTATCACAGTATCAGACAAGCCTGGTGATCTCATGCTGAATTTTTTTCACATATCCCATAACTCGCTCAGAGATAGGAATTTGTTGTTTACCTCTTGTTCAGCTTCTTCCTCCTGTATTTGTAGTGACCCTGTTTTGTTCGCCTTCAGTAAACAAGCTGACTTTCATGTCCATTTCTTCTTATAGAAAAGGTGACTGATACTAGCATAGATTGGTTCTCTGGTTCAGCTGTGTCACTCTTCGACAGTCTGAGTAGCTGCAATGCCCTCACTGGTGTTTGAGTAACCACAGTGTTCATCCCCAGGCTTTGTGTAGCTGCAGTGCTTATCACAGGCGTTGCAGTAGTCACAAATATTTGCTTAATGATGAACAAGATCTGAACCACATTCGTGGTTTCTAGCAATAAGACCAGGTTGGCTTCAACATCCCAAGGATATTCAAAATTTTCAAATTCCTTAAACAGTATTGAAATTGTCCTGCAGGAGAAGGGTATGGGAGTATATCTCCTCTACAGACTGTCTTTCAGAGCAGGTGAAAGGTGTAATTATTAATAATTTCCAACAGATGGCTCCCGAAGTACAGAGCTGATGGCAATGCCGGGTACAAAGATTAGCCAGATTAGTTTCAGGACCACTAATTCCATCATACCATACGACAGCGTTAGGAAGTTCAGCAACGTGATAACCTTAGCCCAGCACCCAGAAGTGATAAAGAGCACAACAGGGAACACACACTGCAAGTAGAGTTAAATGCACCTCTGAGAACAAGCACAACTCTGAGAGCAAATAAATATTATAACCCAACAATTAAACATATATAAGCTTATAAAAAAATCTGTTTTAACATGCGCTTAGTTATATCTGTAGTTATATCAATCCTTCATGCCCCACCTTATGTTCAGAAAAGGACTGTGGTAGTTTAACCCCAGCCGGCAACTAAACACCACCCTGTTTCTGGCTCACTCTTGCCTCCTCTCCCACTGGAATGGGGGAGAGAACTGCAAAAAGCTAAAACCCGAGGGTTGAAATATGAACCATTTAATAATTAAAATGATTATTATAATAACAAAAATAGTAATAGAAAGGAAAAGGAAAAGGAAATGGAAAAGGAAAGGGGAAAGGAAAAGGAAGAAAGAAAAAGAGAAAGAAAAAGAAAAAAAGAAAAAGAAAAAAAAAGAAAAACAAAAAAAGAAAAAGAAAAAAGAGAGAGAAGAATAAAACCCAGGAAAGACAGGAGATGAACAATACAATTGCTCACCACCCTCTGACTGATGACCTGGCCATTCCCTAGCAGTGAACAGCCCTCTCTATTCTGGCTAACCCTCTCCAGTTTATATATGGGGAATTATGTCCTAGTGTATGGATTATGATGCTGTCCAGTTCAGGTCAGGTGTTCTGGCTGTGGTCCCTCCCACCTTCTTGTGCATTTGCTTACTGATGGAGTAAGAGAAACTGAAATTCCTTGACTTTGTGTAACCACTACTAGCAGCAACCAAAACAAGCTATATATTTATGTAATTTCTTCACTTCACAGGAAATGCCCTTTCCCAATTATTTTTTCCCTGGTTTATGGTTTATTCAGTTCTAAACTGAATCACAAACACTTGTGGAAATAAAGACTACCCGTGAAAGTCTATGTCTGACAGTGTCCTAGACTGAGTGTATGATGCTTTTACCCCCATTCATCTGTTTAGCCCAGAAATAAGTTTTGCACCTTTAAGACTGGGGATCTGAGAGCAAAGGGAGTAGAAGAAGCAAGCGGGGGAACATCTGAGGAAGTTGTTTTCAAAACATAGAGGTAACACCTTTGGCATTCCTTCTCCTGGACTCTGTGTTGTCTGCACAGACAGCAGAGAGCTCTCTGTTTATTTTTCCTTTTTGGTTGGTTTTTATTTTTAATTAGCTGAGGCCAAGGGGTTTTGGGATTGTTCTGCTATTGTTCCATCTGGGGACACCAGGACCATTGCCCGGGGGCCCCCTCTCAATCTGCATCGCAGCTGGAATGCTGGGCCCAGGGCTCAGAGAGGGAGAGGGAGGGAAAGAAACCTGGGCCTTGGAGAGACTGAGACTGAGAGACTGAGAGACCGAGAGAAAACCCGAGGACACACCCACAGAAAAGACTTTCTGAATTTGCCATCTCTTCAGAACGGCAAGAGTTTTTATTGTGTAGTATTGTTCATTCTTTATGCTTGTGGGTGTGTTGCTTGTTAAAGAAATAGTTTTTTCCACTTTTCTCCAAGGAAATCTATTTCCTGAGCCAGCTGGGGGGAGGGTGCCTTGGATCTGCGTTTCTGGAGGGACCCCTTTAGAGGTTTCCTCCCAGATTTGCCCTAAACCAGGACAGCCAGGAAAGGGGCTTGGATCATTTTTTTGCCATCCTGTAGAGATCAGGACATCCCGTGAACGACTTCCTCACACCAAGCAGGTTTCACATATAGGTACAGTAGAACAATAGATCAGGGACAGAGGGTGGAGTCTGAGAGCATTGTCCTGTAGTGCAGTAAATGCAGTCATGCCACTGGTAGTACCAGGCCATGGCTTTATACTGAGTTCCCATAGCCTTGAGACTGTGGCTTGTTAGTCTTACTTTTTTAATGTGTAAGCATTTAGCCCCTGAAGTCAGTAAAACTACTCATTCAAATAAAACTATTGACATTTTATTATTATTTATTGTTGAATTGGAGTGTATTTTGAGAACTGTGACATTAATTTTACTTGTTTTTCATGTCATTTTTTTAATATTGGGAAGCTCAGCAATAATTGGATTTAAGTCCATTTGCCTTTTTCTCTCCAGCTTTGATAAAGGAATTATTTTGTGCCAGCACTGTAATGACATGTGTTTTCCAAACCAGCTTGATAAAGCTTTAATATTTAAATCCCATCATAAATTCCTTCCACTCTTCACTGACTTCAGCTTTTACATCCATGTCATGCATAATCACTTTTTAGACTGCATCTATGTTGGTAACTTAAACAGGACCAGGCAGGCAATACAATTTTCTGTATTTTTAAGCTCTTAGACTATTCTCAGGAACATTTTTGACCGGAGCCAAATAGCAAGCTCTTAACTAATTCATAGATATGTTTTAGAAAGTTGAATATTCCAGCTACTGTGTCTAAATGTCAGCTGGCATTTTATGTGTAGCCACTCTCTTTTTGTGACTAAAAGCATTTATTAATAGATATGGGCCATTCAATTTAACCCCGTGCCCAGAAAGGTTTCTGACTTCTGTTTAATCTGACATAGCTATTGACATAGCTTTAGCTTCTGAGATTAAAGATTTTCATCCATCATATTCTCCTGGTGATAAACAAACTGGAGGTTGGAGTACTTAGAAAACAGTTTGACTAATTTGCAAGAACAGCTTTTTTGGTTTCTAGGGTAAATTTTTGCCTGTTTAAAGAAAATGTTTATCATCTGCATGGAAAGTTATAAGCACAGAAAAATCATGCAAGGGCTTGAAGATATTTTATACTTAATTTCTTCAGATACCTTTCATGAGACAATGACCTTTTTTTGATATAGCATCTCCCATCTGAGGATCTCAAAGTATTCCTAAACATTAATAAGTGAGTCAGTGAAACCTAGCATAGCAGTGAGCTAGAGAAGATGGAAAACTGGATTTATTATTTATTATTATTGCAGCTATATATCAGTACATGCCTCTGAGAAGCAGAAGAGCCATGTCAAACAAAAATCCCATAGCCTGCCTAAAGACATTTCATCACCATTTGATGAGAACAGGTTAGCAAAGAGTAATTAATCCACTTGCCAAACAGCTGAGTGACTCCCATTAGGACTTAACTCCAGACTACTATTTTCTCCCTTTAAGAGAGATTTAGCTCCCATTATTCAAATGTCCAAATTCTGCATTAAAAATGAAGTGTCTAATCCTTGATAGCAATCACAGTACCTTTGCGGCACTATTTCCCAAAGCTGTTTTGGCCTGGATTCTGTCCTAATCAGCAGACTTACTCCTGAACATCCCTTCATTCTGGCTGGAAAAGGGAGATTCTCCAGAAATCTAGGCCTACAGTAAGGGATTCCCAGAAGCCCCCATTTACGAGAATGAATCAGTTGCAGGTAAAAGGTTTGGCTCAGACATAAATGCAGTCAGTAGATGATGTGCACTAGGTCCTCAGCATAGTTCACTTTGATGAGTACCTGCTGTAAGATGACCAATACCAAACACAACATCACAGAAAAACTTGGCTCAAAACCCTATCTGAACCCCTCTCACTTGCTACAAATGTATCCTTGTCATGCAGAGGATAACCAGAGGTAAATCACTGCACAAAAGAAGCAAAAGCAATTGCAGTTCCGTCATTTTCCTTCATTATTTTTGAATAATTCTTTATTCTTGTGTGACCAGTATTCCTGACCATATGTTGTATTTATTTTGATTGTTCTATCTTTTCTTTGCAGCAATAACTTTTGCCATCTTTTCTAGGCGGGCTGTTATTTTAAGCCTTCCTATTAGAATAAAATATAAGAAACTATTTTCAATAGACTATGCTTTGGTGAATAAGAATTATTTATTCAGATTTATAGTTATATTATCCCTATCTGCTGCATGTCCAGACAGAGTTCTGTTATTTTTTTTTCCTACTACCTCAAATTGCAGTAAAAATTCTTTTTAAAATTGTCCTCAAATTACCTGAACTTGTTACAATGCAGAAACAGTTAAAGCCACAAGAGAGAGCTCTTGTAAAAGCATAAGGCTACTTGAGAAATAAGTCCACTTTGCACTTTAACAATGAAAAATGGTCTTAGTAATTAGTGTTTACTTTAATTTTTGTATTTCAGGAAATTAAACACTGATGTAAATTAGCACAGTATTCCCAATTCCATTTATAGTCACCTTTTTATTTGTTTTTAATTAAAGCCAAGAGCTAATAAATGAGGTATATAGTTACTTTTTTTTTTTTTAAATAATAAACTATGTTAAGCAATAGTATTTTCTTTAAGATTTGATCCTTCGCTCTTTGCTTACACAGTGCAATGACCCTTTGAGGCAAAACAGATCAATTCATTATGAAAATGCCAAAAATATGTTTCCTTTACAGAGTAAGGTTTATATCAGAGAAAATCTTCCTCATGTCCTTTGAGGGTTAAATTGTACCTTTTTAGGTGCTTATATACAAGCTTATGCCTTTGGAACCTTAGGGAAACATAACTCTCCATGTCCTAGAAGAGGATGCTTTGTAAATGCAAAATAGAGCGTGATACACACAGTCATAAACCAGTGGAATACTGCAATGCAACAGTAATTATATCTTAGCGACAGATACCCTATCTTGTCCAAAATCAAACTGAACTTTGTAGAGGGAACACAGGATTACAGGGGAGCTAGTTCTTCCTTCTTGATTTGAGCTACCTAGATTTGCTGAAGATCAAAGTACAGTGCTGCCCTAGTTGATGTAGAAATCGGCATCTCCACTTGTCACATCTTTGCCTCATAAAAAGCATTTCAATCCAAAGGAATGAAGCTACTTTTGTTAACTGTTTCCCAGAGAACTGTTCCCCTGACTAGAGGGCTTGGCCTGCGGTTATGTTTAGCCCCTTGAAGTTCAATTTGTGTTTACAAAGCAGAAAACTGCCTCAATTGGAGAATGTGGTCTTTTATGTTTACAATCTTTTCTCACCACTTCTGATGACATAGTTTATTCTACTCTCATTAAAAGCAATGGCAAAGCTCTGCTTATTCCAGTCACTGCAGGATCTGGCCATTAATATGTTAATTTCTAATCTCCTCTTCCAAATTCTACCATCTGTTTTTTATTTTCCCCTGTTTTGAATTAAAAAGATGTGTTTTACAGACATATTTTCAGTTACTAATGTTATTACTTTCCTTATGCCTGATTCTTTTCAGCTGCACTTTCCAGATGGTAACCAAGTTTCAAGCATCTTTACCTTAGATTCTTCATTTTAAAGTTGCTACTGCTTGATAAATATTGTATTAGAATAACAACCTTTCTCAGGTACCAAAATAGCTCACCCTTCTGATCTCATTATTTTCTTCCATTCTTTCTCTAAATCTAATAGTTTTCGGTCCTCAAATTGCAGTGCTTAAAATATCTGTGACTCATTAATTGTAAAAAAATTGCCTTTTTATTCATTAGTAGTAGAGCTTTCCACTGAACATCCCGCAGTGGCCCAAGACAATTTAGATAAAAAACCGTTATTTCTTCTGTCTAGACAGGAATGAATTTGTAGTTTTGCCCTTTTGCATGGAAATGATGGAGAATTGTTGTCACTTGATGTTACACAGAAAAGACTTCTGCACCTTTAATCTGCAGATCAGATATTTTCAACATTCCCTTTAGGACCAAGGTGCCCACAATTCATCCAAGTACTTAAACAGATGTTTTTCCTTAATGATGTAATTTCACAGTAATTGTGAATGTATTTAAAGTTACACTTGTGTTCGATACATGGCTTTGAGGGCTTTATTATTTGAATGGAAAGAAAAGAGATTATTTTTCTTTCTTTTAAATAAAACATTACCAGGCTTCATTTTCTCTAATGGAGACTGCACACTAAATACAGACCACTAAATTCTAAGCCTGGAATTAAAACCCTTCAATCCATAACTAATACTGAATAGCAGATAGAATCATCAGACAAGACAAGGTGGCATGTCTTCTGACACCCAGTAACTACAGACATGAATAAAGCACACATTTAATCAGAAGTATCTATAGAATGTACATTGTTACGCATGTCATCTATGTTCCATAAGTTTATAGAACATACATAACTATTATTACAGGTTTCCTTTTTCTTCCCAGAAAACTTTATGATACTTTAGTATTTCCTTATACTAAAAAAAAAAAAACCAAAACCAAAACCAAAACCAAAACAAAAAAACCCAAACAAACAAAAACCCCAAACCAAACAAAAAAACCACAAACAAAAACAAACAACCCCNACAAACAAAAACAAAAACCCCAAACAAACAAACAAAAACCCCCTAAAACCCCCAAAAAAGTTCATTTGGGTTTCAGTTAAGGAAACAATCTTTCTTCTTCAGAAATGCAATTGCACATTTACTTAAAGTCTCTTGACATGAGCCTAAGTCTTTTATAGAGCCAAGACTAAGTCTTTAAATTCTTTCAAACTAGTCAGGCTAGACCATAGTAACTGCTATAATTTATGCTGAAAATGTTCAGTTACAGAATGTCTGGTTTATTTTTCCAGTCACTTCTTTTGTGCCTGCTTTCAAGGTACTTCTTCAGCTACAGCAGAAGCTGTTTTCAGAACAATGAGTGCCCATCAAGCCATCTCCTGCCTACTCACACAATGTGTGCAAACATGCTTGTAGTAATTCTAAATAATGTCAAGTGCATTTTGTCTTCATTCATTTCTAGCTATGGCCAGGCTCTGACATTTCCATCCTCAATAGTTGCATCTGTGACAGGTTGTTTTCAGGCATGAATGTGCCTTGCACCTGTTATCTGTAGCCTTCCAGTAGGTGTTTAAGCACAGCAGTGGTGTACCCAAGTGATTTCCTTCCTGGTGGAATCATAATCAAAGTAACTTTTGGGACACATCTACAGCTTATCATTGGCACTGGAGATGAACTGTCCTCCAGAGCTTGGCTCTTTAGAATGTATCTGTCATTCCTGGGAACCATACAAGACTCAGACTACTTGGAAAACTGCCACATGAATATATGGTCCAAGGGCAAAAATTAATGATGTGAAATCAAGTATTGGTCCTTCCCTCTTGTTAATGTCTTGTTAATGTAGAAGCTGGTTATGTAAGTGCAATGAAAGAGAAGTAAAGTTATGCTATGACTGGTAAGGAGTAGAAAATCTCTTAATCCTGTTCAGCAACCAGAAGCAAGCTCAAAAACTGGATATTAAGACCAATACAAATAACAAGCCCATTTACAGGAAGTGTATCTAAGGTCATGTGAAACAATGGCTTTCTTGCATCTGGCTATCATGGATGACAGGTCATCGCATTGTTTTACAGTGAGAAGTACTTTTTGTAAGAATTGCTAATAATTTATTTATGAGCAATGTATGTCCACAGATCCTGTACTTAAAAAGATCTCCTTCCATTGTATTTTCCACTCAGATGAATCATGTTTTTCAACACCTGTCTTACTAGACTAAGCTAGCCATAGGTTTTATTCTCATATTGTGAAATACATTTTCCATTAATCTTTATTTCTTCTTTTCATCTTTCATTTCTTGTGCTTCCTGACCACATGTGACCAGAAATGAATGCAACTACAGATAGACTAACAATACCTTCTGCAAAAATATTACCAAGATTTCCAGACATTTATTTATTTATTTTTCTTGGAGTTCTAAGACTTTCTTGAGAAAACAGCAGATTATTGTCACTACAGTTTCTCTTCATCTGCCATGGTCTCTAAAAAATCAGCCCTTTATTTAGTAAGATCTTATGTCCTTCAAATTACAACACAGTTTCTGCGATATCATTATTCAACACATTTTTTTCCTCCAGAGTGCTGGTCAAGATTTCCAACTTTGTGTTTTTGATGGACTTAAGGACCTATGCTTGAAAACACAGCCAATTAGGAAAATAATAAATATTTATTGCAAGACTGAACCTAAGAAACACAGCAATCTCTCTTTCATTCCAGTAACCTACATTTAATAAACAGCAAAAATATCTATTCATTTTATGATTTTTTTTTATTAACTGATAGAAGATCTCTAACTTGAATTTTTTTATGATAGTATATGCTGTTTAGATATCAAGTCTTTTCCATTAGCCTTATCTCAGAAATTGGTCTATTGGAGGGGATGCATATAGGTCTGCAGAGAATCTTTTCACCTTTCATTTTTTTTTCTTTAATTTCTTTTAATTTTACTTTTTGAACTTCTGAGACACAGCTGTCCTGATCATACATTCACAGAATCACAGAATGTTTGAGTTGACCTTGGGAGGTCACCTGTCTAACCACCATGCTCAAGGACACCTAGAGCCAGCTGCTGAGGACAGTGTCCAAGTAAGTAGCTTTTGAGTATCTCCACAGATGAGACTTCACAACCTTTCTGGGGACCAGTGCCCAGTTACCCTGACAGTAAAACAGGTTTTCCTGGTGGTCAGAAGTCCTGACAGTGGAGACCACTGTGAAGAGCCTTACCTTGTCTTCTTTACACCCCCCCTTCAAATATTGTTTATGTTTAGAAGAGCCCCCTAAGGTGAACCTCTCAGGACCAGAGAAAATGGCCTCAAGCTGAACCAGTGAACCTTTAGATTGCATAATAGGGAAAAATTTCTTCACTGAAAGAATGATCAGGCATTGGAATAGACTGCCCAGCGAACCAGGCCAGCCTCAAATAGTTTGTTATACATGTAGAGAATTGATGTCCTGAGTCTGCTAGATAACATTCTTATCAATCTACCTCTTATGAGAGAATTCTGCTCTTCCACAGGAGATCTAAGAAAGACTTTTTACAGCCTTAGACTAAAGCACCTCCTTTATTTCTGTATGATTTTTATTTTTCAAGCAATATGAACTGTATAAGACTAATCCTCGTTTTAAATGTTATTTTATTTTATTCCCTATTTTTGGTCTTATTTAGCTTGCTTCTAAATAGCTTTCCTCACCCAGACATGTTGTTAGTATTATGCTCCAGGTAAAATAACCAGCAAGTGGAACTTCAGTGAAAGCTATGTACCCATCTATATTCCATTTTTCCTCAAATTCATCCTAAGTTATAAAAGCATGCCTTTAATTAATGCCTATGTCTACTAACTCCTGGCTACACTGAGCTGAAGCATATCCAATGTCTGTAACTGTAGGGGAGAAACAGAAAACTATGCATCTGGCTCAGAGTATTTTTGAAGATGTGCTATTCTGCCAACCAAGACATGTGTGTTCCCTAGTACCAAGTGTTTGTATATTGAATTTATACATCAAACGTCTTCATTTTATGGACTTTCAATAATTTGATCCTTTTAATAAGCCTCAAACCCTTATTATACCAGATAGTTCTGCCTTCTGGACCCCCTGTCAATTTTATATTTTATTTTACATTATATTTAATATTATGAATTAATGCTGTGATGATGTCTGAATGAGACATCTACTTAGTTTTAAAAAATCTCCTGGAGCAACTCAAAATGTAGTATTTTCAAAGGTTAGAAATATTTTTTTCCACACAATTAACACAAAACCGTGTTTTCATAGCTTTGCTTAAGCTGGCGCAAACTTTCTTAAGACTCCTTTGTAGGAGCTAAATGTAGAGCTGACCACATTTCTGCTGTGGTAACTTCAACTGTCCCTAAAATCTGACAAGAACGTAGGATCTCTTCTACAGTGCAAGGAAAGGCATATGATTTTTATCCAGAAGAAACTGTTCCTGCTTAGCAGCTGATAATATATTCCACACTCATCTAGCAATTATTTGTCACTTTTGGAAGATTCTCACTTTTATTAGATTCACGACTGCATGGCAAACATTTGACAGAGCTAAGGTCATTCATAGTGGGTACCATGCTGAGGATTTTGTTTGTTCTGCTGTTGGAGCCAAGAATGTAGTGTGAGACACTGAGTAGCATGAGACTGAAACTCACTAATGTGCATAGATACAGCTTTTAGGTAATGGCCTACTGAAGATTTCATCCCTACATAATTTTAATGATGTACTTTTCCTGTAAACTCCTTGCAAAGCACCTACAAGTCCTCTTCAGTACTGCACTTTCATCTTCTTTGGCATGTTTGCTCCTTCAGTAGATCTGCAGGGATGTGCATTCATCTCTCTGTGTCTTTGCTGGGATTCTGCTAGTAGTGCTACTCCTTCGTGGGACCTTAGAGCCCTCTTTACTGACTTTAGTTTTATGTCTCAAGGGGTTCTGGATAGTGACATAATTTTTGAGCTCCTAAGACTGCTTCAAGACATATAACATTTTGCTGATATTTGATATTTGGACTGTTTTTCCTCCTGTTATCATAATTTTGATCATCATACAATCCTCAAGTCTGAGGGTTTTGGTACCACAGGAATATCCATCACCTGGAAGCATTCTCTGAAGTTATATTTCATTAGAAAAAGAATCCAAAGCATAAAAATATTTGTTTGAATGATCATACATAAGATTTGCAGCTTACATTTGCTTCACCTTTCCCTCCAAATGTTAGCATTTGATATTGTTTCTCTTGTGTCTTATATCCACAGCATATTTACCTTGGCTTTATGTGCCTATAGTCTCTCTAGCTAGCATCATCTTTTACGTACATCATGTAAACAAAAAGAGTCCCTCCTGTACGTCAAAACTGCCTGTGCAGGTATCTTCAAATGTCCATGATTGTCATGGTTTAACACAGACAGTAACCAAACCCCATGCAATTGTTTTTTTACTCTCACACCAGTAGGGTCAGGGGGAGAATCACAAGGATATAAGCTAGAAAATTCGTGGGTTGAAATAAAGACAGTTTAATAGGGAAAGAAAAAGGCACACATGCAAGAAAAACAAAACAAGAAATTATTTCACTGCTTCCCATGGGCAGGCAGGGGTTCAGCCATCTCTAGGAGAGCAGGGTCCCAGCACGCGTAATGGTGACTTGAAAAGACAAACACCACCACTTCAAACGTACCCCCCCACCCACCTTTCCTTTTTCTTCCCCCTACTTTACATACAGAGCATGACACCATACGGTCTGGAATGTCCCTCTGGGCAGTTTGGCCCACCTTTTCCAGCTCCATCTCATCCCAACATCCCACACACCCCCACATTACTCGCCACCACAGCAGTGGGAAAAGTAGAAGAGATCTTGGCTTTGTGTAAGTCCTGCTCAGCAATGGCAGAAATATCTCTCTGTTATCAACCTTGTGTTCAGCACAAAGCCAAAACACAGCCCCATACCAGACACTGTGAAAGAAATTAACCACCCCAGACAAAACCAGAACAGTCATGCAAAAATTGCCCCCTTCCTGTGTTCATGAGTCATTTACGTGCACGTTAAAGTCTTAGAGAGATCACAGGGAAAGAAACTGAGTAGGACATTGAACTTACCTCCCTGATAAGGGAAGTTGCAACACTATTATTCTGTGACTACTTTCCCTTTAACTCCTCTTTCTGTCATTGTGGCAATGGAAATATGTAATCAGTATTGTTTACCTTGGGTTTGGGAATTTCACAAATTTTGAAAGCCATTATTTTAAGGCAGATTCAATTTATGCTAGTTACCCCCTGTCTAACACTTTTAAACATGGTAGAAAACCATAATGGGGATAGAAGTAAAAGGGACAAAATAGAAAAGAGTAATATGAAAAATGATTATGTTAAAGGGCTTGTGTTTTCAAAAGATCTTAAAACTGAACTAGCATATTAAAATTGCATTTAAAGACTTCTAGTAGCATTTGTCTCTTTTTTTTTTTTTTTTTTTTTTTTTTTTTTTTTTTTTTTTTTTTTTTTGGAGNTTCTGTAAGAGGTGCACTTCAAATCCTATTCAGTTAGGTAGCTGTTAAATGCCCAATGGAAATGAACCTCAGAAAAGGTTGTTTTTCCTAACCTTGGATGGAACTGGATTATGATGCTGACGATAATAGCATCCTTCTTTAAATATATTGTCTGTACTTCAGTGTAAAGCTTGTTTCTGAGACTCTTTTGCCTGTCTTCTTAATGAAAATTTAGAGAAACCCTTCATCAGGAAAGAAACCTTGAAGTTAGACTAGAAGTGGTACACATCAGTGGTCTTGATGGTATGGTAAGCCAAGGAATCACAGAATGGTTGAGGTTGGAAAGGACCACTGCAAATTGTGTTGCCCAGCCCCCTGCTCAAAGAAGCAGTTAGAGGACGTTGCCCAGGAAAAAGTCCAAGATACTAAAGTTTTGAATATCTCCAAAGTTGGAGACTCTTACAGTCTCACTGGACATCCTATTCCGAAGCCTGATAACTCTCACAATAAAAAGTGTGGGTGATGGGGGTTTTAAGTTCCCTGGATTTCCCATATCTTAATTTCTGTCCATTGTTTCTTGTCTTTTTACTGGATAACACAGCTAACATTCTGGCTCCAAATTCTTTACTGCCCTCCTCTCCTGCTCAAATCCATACATATGCATAAGATTCCCCTGAATCTTCTCCAGGCTGAACAGTCCCAGCTCTCTCAGCCTCTCCTCAATGACTTAAGAGACAGTGGCCCTTTGCTTGACTCTCTCCAATAAAACCGTAACTCTTTTGTACTGAGGTGCCCAGAGCTGGATGCACTAATTAACTGTGGCCTCATTCACAGTGAGGGGGGAGATCACCTCCCTGCTAGCAACACTTTCGCTAATGCCGCCCAGGATACCATTAGCCTTCTCTGCTGCAAGGTCATAACTGACATTTCCTTTTCTACTTGGTGTCTGCCAGTGCCTCAGGTCCTTTTTTTTACAAAGCTGCTTTCCAGATGGTCAGCAGAAAGCATTTACTGGTACTTGAGCTTATTCCTCCACAGGTACTTCCCTGGGGAAATGTGTGTTTGACTTTGCTCAACTTCATTAGGTTCCTATTTGTCCAAGTTTCCAGCCCATTCATCTGAATGGCAGCACAACCACTGGGAATATCAGTCACTCCTCCTGGTTTTATGTCATCTGCAAATTTGCTGAGAGTGCATGCCACCCTATTCTCTGAGTCATGAATGAAGCTGGTAAGTAGCATGGGCCTCAGTACTGATCCTTGATGCACACTGCTGGTAACTGGAATTTGGGTTTGGGGGTTTTCTTTGTATTGGGTTTGCATGGCCAGGTTTTGATAGAGGGGTGGGCCCTCTGGCTTCTCTGAGAAGTTGCCAGAAACTTCCCCCATGTCCAACAGAGCCACTACCAACCAGTTACAAGACAGATCTGCAGATGGTCAAGGCTAAACCAATCAGAGACAGTAGCAGCACTTCTGTGGCAAGATGTTTAAGAAGGAAGAAAAAGTTACTGCACAGATTCAAGCATGCTCAGAGAAAAGTGAGAATATATGAGAGAAGCAACTCTGGAAACAGCAATGTCATTGAAGAAGGAGGGAGAGGAGGTGCTCCAGGTGCCTAAGCTGGGATTCCCACAAAGTCTGTTGTGAAGACTGTGGTGAGCCAAGCTGTCCCCAGGAAGCCTATCGAGGTCAATGGCGGAGACCCATGGCAGAGTAGACGGATGCTCAAAAAAAGGGCTGTGAACACTTGGGAAACCCATGTCGGAACAGCCTTCTGACAGGGACCTGTGTACTCATGAATGGAGGAGCCCATGCTGGATCAGATTTTCTGGCAGGACTTGCAACCCTGTAGGGAACCCACAGTTGAGTAGGCTGTTCCTGAAGGACTGCATGCCATAGGAAAGGGACACACAGTGGAACAGCTAATGAGGAACTGTAGCCTGTGGGAATACTCCCATAGGAGAAGTTCATTGAGAGCTGTCTCCTGTGGGAAGAATGCTGTGCTGGAGCAGGGAAAGGACTTGTCTCCCTGAGCAGTGACAGAAACGGCACATGATAAACTGACTGTAACCCCCATTCCCCTTCTCCCTGCACTGCTGGCACGGGCAAGGTAGAGTCCATGAAGGAGGAAAGGTGTTTTTAAGATTTGCTTTACTTCTCATTATCCTTCTCTGATTTTGATCAGTAATAAAATAATTTAATATCCCCAAGATGAGTCTGTTTTTCCTGTGATGGTAATTGGTGAGTGATTTCTCTCTGTCCTTATCTCAACTCATGAACCTTTTTTTATATTCCTTTCCCCTTATCCAGCTGTGGAGGGGAGTGATAGAGCAGATTTAATGGATATCTGTCATTTGATCATGGCAAACCCACCACACCTCCAACAGGACTTCATTCTGTTTGTTACAGTCCAAGACCTTCAGCATCACACAAAAGTCAATGTATCATTCAGATTTAGCTGAAGCTTTATCATCACTCCTAATGCTACAGTGCTGTTCAGTTTTTCATGGGAAATAAACAGATAATTTAGAATACTTTGAAACACTGTTAATCATACTTGAAGTTTTTGATTACACATAATAATTCTGTAATGTTTTAAACATAATGTATTTATGGAATAATTAATTTATTTGTATGCGAGTAAATGCAATCATATTAATGCTATAAAGACAAATTAAAGCGCCATATTTCTTCATTATATCACTATCTAATCCCAGAATTGAAATACCCCCAAATGTAATTAGAAATAAATGCAGTATTTTCCAAAAGGCATATTATCACTAGCACATAATCTTGCCAAGTTATTATCATAGTCCCTAATTCTGAGTAAACACATCATAAAATTTCAAGGGGACCAAGGGAAGAAAAAGATTAGAGAAAGCAGCTGTAGAAGAGCAGCTTCATGTACTTCAACTGAACTTGCAACATACTTGGATATCAGACTACTAGAAAACAGGAAGAACTTCTTTCTGTTCACAGACATGGGGACCCATGAGTCTAGGTGCAAGTTCTGTGTGTCTCACAAGACATACAGCAATGTGTATCAAGTTACCATGGGGAAAGTGGTAGTTCTCCCTCAGCTGGTCACCACAAAGGTAGTAAAGAATGAAAGTTGTGACTTTCTGCTGCACAACGGAAAATTCTGTCTTATGTCTGCGTAAGTGTTTACTCCTTACATACATACCCTGTCTGAGAGACAAACCACAAGCTATCACTTAAGTTATGCATGAACCAGGACTGTCTAGCTTGTCAAATGAGTTTGACATTTGACTCAGAATGCAAGTCTTAACTACTCTAACCTATTGTCCTGACTCCTTGTCCAGAAAACCATTTTTTGCCTCTGCATTAACATTTTAATAACTATGTCCACTGAGTTACTAACTCCTCTATCTGTTGTGTGAATCAATCCTTAGGATTTCCTACTGCCATGCAGACAAACTGTGAGTTCTTGGGCTTTGCAAATCATGATTAGAAGCATTATCCAAGAAACCTGCTGCAATTCAACTCTGAATGGGCAGAACAGAAGAAAAAAGTGCTTGGAAAATGGTATTTGCGAGTTGCAAAGCATAGAAACTGTAATTGCTTATCCAGGATGGAAAAATCACATGATTGACATGTACCCACATAACTATTTTATACCTAGCTAAATCAATTATCTGACACAAGCTCCAGGCTTGGGGACAGAACCATCCCCATACTGGTGGTGTAATAAAGCAGGTACAGGATTACTGTACTGAGCGTAACTGGTGGGCTGGCTGGGTTTCTGGTGGCTGCAAGATGCATTCTGTAGGGAAAGCTCTGAACTACTCTGGACCAGTCACTGCTGGCTTTGGCAAGGTCTGACACTGCCCTAAGCAATTCATCCAGAACTAAACATGAAGCAAAGCAAGGGAGCCCACAATACCCTGATTTATACCTTCTCATGAAAGAGCAACAGTTACTGGAGTAATGAAAAAAATGGGAAAAAAACACCTCCAGAGAAACTGAGAGACACTTACAAAGTACGTTCACCATTTTCTTTCCCTGACACCATGTCGCCCAGAGATGCTGTGAGAGGAACAGAATAGCCATTTAGCCATGTCCACATGGTTCTAGGCTCTGCCACTTCTCTCTGCAGCTAGACCCACCTGACATGTCCATACTGGACTAATGAACCAAGCAGGGGAACCAGACAAATACTGGAGACAGATGTGTTTCCCTTCCCCCATTCTAAGGTAACCTTGCTTAATGTTCTTCTTATGCAAAGTAACCTGAAATCTGTAGTTGCTTTCAGTGAGTGATCTCTAAAGGTCATATCCCACTTAAATCATGCTATGGTTATGGAGGTTTGCTGTTTATTTTTTTTTAGCTCACATGATAATAAACTATTATTATATGGTATTTACGTAATCAGTCATTCACTCAAATCATAAAACAAAATCTCTGTGATAGTGTAGTGGTTTCACGTTCACCTACTCACACCAGGCGAGAGTGTAGTGTAGTGATTTGGTGAGAATAAGGATTAAGAGAAATGCAAAGCAGGCCTAAACTTCAAAGATAAAGATAGTTTATTAACAGAACTAAAAGACAAGAGAGAAAAAAGAACCAAAATCACTCCCCAGATGTAGAATCAAAATCAACCC
>VZTR01011336.1:47196-67280 GCA_013400775.1 Chaetops frenatus
GGGAAAGCCAAAGCAGCAGCGGTAGCTGCAATCCCGGTAGCTGCCGGCTGATCTCTCTCTCCCTTTGGGGGGATGGGGGGCGGACAGAGACCCGGCCCGAGAGAGGGGGGCTGGGGGGCCCCCTCCTGGAGCTCCATTCTCCTCTCCCTCAGGCAGGGAGGGGGAGCAAAAGCAGCCCCAGAGCAGCAGCAGCACTGCCCGAGAGGAGGGAGGGGGGAGCCGGCAGGATCCCGGCCGCAGCCCCGGCACAGCCCCCAGGCCCTGAGGCCCAGAGCGGCCGGCCGGGCGCATGGAGATGTTCCCTTCCCTGCCAACGGGAGTCAAAGAGAGCTTCTAACTTCCCGCTCTTAAAAATGTAAGTTTCACAAAGACGTTTTCAATGTTCAAGTGGTTACATGAAGTGCCTATCTTAAAATTAGTCAATCCGTGGGCTCCTCACCTCTTCTGGAAACTGTGCCCTGGCAGAAGTTGAAAAAAAATCTTTCCAGGAGGAAAAAAAAAGTTTTTTCCAAACCATGACAGATAGACATCTGCTGACAATACCTCTAACATACCAAGTATCTGTATCCAAAGGAAGGGGCTGAATCAAAAAATCTCTAAACTGAGGATAAAACAGTCTTACCAGTGTTCTGGGAAATCATCTGTACAAGAAAAAAACCTCCTAATGCTTCTCCAGCACAGTATTTCCAGATTACATCAGTTTTCTCAGGCATGATGTCCACTAGTGCACCACTGTGCTCAACTTTACAAAGCCTAGCTGGTCTTTATGGTAAAGATATAAATATTAAGAGTTTAACATTTGGCAAAAGAAAAAAAATGTAAATTTGTCTGTCTCAGGTGCTAGCTACATCTCCTTGCTCTACTGCCTGAAATATTCCTTCTCCTTGAGATTTTGGAAGCACAACTAGAAAACTTTCTTTGCTAGCCCTACTATTTCTACACTAACAAATATTGTGCATTTTAATAAATTTTGTTGCTAGCTCAGTTTCTGGGTGAACATGAAATATTTTCCACAGGCCTGGACTCAAGCAGACTGGTCACATCCATACAATGAATTCTTGTCCCTTATTTCGTAAATGCACACCAGATAGTGTCAATGTGTTGATTTTATTCTGGTGTGGTTTTCTGGTTTCAAGATTTTGAAATAATATTTTTGCACACCACAAGGACAGTGTTTTTATCATATGATAGCACAATTTTTTTATGGGTACTGAAATGTGATATAAATACATGTACAGGTGGCAAAGGGTAAAAAGCTTAAAAGGCTGACATTTGAGGAATGTATAAAATTAAAGACAAACACTGGCTCATCTAAGTGTTGCTTTTGGCAGTAATTGCACATACCTGTTGGCTTTGAAATTGCACAAAGCAGAAGCAAAGAAAAATAGCATGGTGGACTGTCCAGGAGGACTGTTCAAGCTTGCTTCATAATATTTTTTTTCAGTAGCAGAGATATACTGAATTATTTTCCTCAAAATTCAAATTAAAACTGGATCTTTGAAGGAAAACCTCAGAGATAAATAATTTGTTAACATATTCTGAAAGTATTTCACACCAATTATTTTCAGAAATGTTATTTTAATGGTTAATCTAGATATAAAAATTGAAAGTCTGTCACAGTCACAATTGTATGTGACTTTAATGTCCATTACATCAGAATCCATTTTCTATTACTATTTCCCCATTCTCTATGGTAAAAAGTGTTAACCTAACCTTTGGAATACTAAAATAAGAAACTTGTTTTCTGTGATATTCAATACTTCAATGAGGCAGACATGTACAGATATGCATTATGTTTTGCAGCACTAATTTACTAGGCTTCTAGGATTTGAAACACCAACATCCATGCCTCAGCACTTAAGCCTAACAGGCTGCTTGATGCCTGTTTTTATCCATTATTTGCTGATATTTGGCCAGCAACAAAAATTATTGTTTTTCTAAACTCTTTACTCCTGCTGCAAAGTCTCCCTAAGCACCTGGTTCCTTAAATTACTTTGTTCCTTCTCCTGGAGTATCTTATGCCATTCATGAAGGTCTTCCTTGGAGAGCTTTCTCCTAACATCCTAGGGCCTTTTTCTTATTTGAAGCGGCATATTCCCTTCTTGCAGAGCAAACTTCTCCTCACTGAGGGATTTTTTTCTTCATAAAGAGCTTCTTCCTCTACCTGAATGGCTTTGTTGTCCTCTTGAAGAGCTTTAAGCTGTTGCTTGAAGGCTTTGTGTTTTTCTCATACAGCTAAAATGTCATGCTGAAGAGCTTTTCCCTTCAATGCAAATGCTCATTCTTATCCTTTGAGAGCCTTAATCTCTTCTCTGAGGGCTTTATTTTGTTGGTGGGCCTTTTGCTGTTTCTCAAGGTTCTTTGCTTCCTCTGAAGAGTCCCTAGCTCCTCTTGAAGGATTTTATTCTGTTCCCAAAGGACTTTGTTCTGTCTGTGGATACTTTGATTCTCCTGATAGTAGCCTTTGTTATTAATATGAACACTTTGTTCTTCCACTGTAAGTTTTTATTCTCTTCTTGAAACACCAGATTCTCCTTACAGTTTGGTTAAATCATGCCACATGCCAGGAGATGGCAAATAGGAGCAGCAGTGATAAATTGTTGATTTTTCTTAAAGAATATTTATCCTTTGAGTCAGACACTTTCTCACTTAGCTGTACCACTCAGAGATGTGCTATGGTCCAGGTAGGTGATTCCACCTTCCATAAGCAGTAATCATGGAACGGAGAATAGATGTTAAGCGTCCACGAATTACAAATAATTAAGTGAATAAAAAATATAGTACTAAATCTAAAATAAAAATAATAGTAAATCAATACTGATGTTTGAATGTACTGAAGTATGTACAGCAGATTATATTTCACAAGGCTAACTTAATTATACTGATACTTCTTCTTAGAGTCCTTTTAGAGTCTAAAAACTGTCAGTCTTTCTGATTATATTACTTGATTACAACTGAGGTAAGGTAGCATTAAACACTTCTTATTGTTTATTCCTTATTCTACCCTGCTACAACAATGTTATATTGTTTCGAGTAAATGTACAGACTAAGTAGGATTTTTATAAGTTTAATTCCAATATAAACAACAATATTGTAAAATCAAGCATGTTTTGGATATGTGCCTGGTATTTGCTTGAAAATACAATACAATTAACTAACATGCTGCTCAATCATATCATTTATACATACAGCTAAATACACATATTCCAGCTGTTCAGAGAAACTGCATTATATCTGCGAAGTATCCAGCAGCAAAATTATGACAAATTAAGGAAACCATACAGTAGTTACTGTTGTGTTATCCTTGAATCAGTTTGCCATCTGGCAGCTCATGGCAGATCTGTCAGGGAGGCTATCCTTGATGTAATTTCAAAAGGCAAAGCAGCAGTGACACAGCATTAAGTGGCCGTGCCGATCAAGTAGGTCGTGTCCATTTGAAGTAAATCATAAAGGTTTGTATGGCTAAGATTCTCTATCAAGTCAGTCTTGGTTTTCATCAATATTGTTTTCATATTTCTCTATCCTTTATGTTCATTCAAAACATTATCATTCAAGCCATTGGTATTGATGGCTGCAATGAAGTATTTTCTTACATAGACTCTGAAGGTGAGTTTTTACTCCTAGCTACCTTGGCGCAAATTTGGGGTGACTGTATTTGCAGTTATTTCTAAATTACGGAAATTCCGTAGATGAAACCACATCTGGTCTCTATCTTATTCAAATTGGACAAGGACTAGTATTCATACATAGAAATATTTGATTACATTTAGCAAATGTACATGAAAATTGACAACTAATAAAAGAACATGATGATAGGGTATCTGCAAACTTCATTGCTTCCCAGGCAAAATTCTTTTTTCCAACTCAAGTAAGGTCCATGTATTTTATGACAACCACTTTGCTTTGTCTGAAAAGAGGATAAATTATTTCAGACACATGTACATCTTAGATTACACTGGTTACTCGTCTACTCCTTATGAATTTTGGGGGTCAGAGGAATACTGTATAAACTAAAGTATAAACCTCTTTCCAATATTCGTTATCTGATCAAAGCAACTGATATGTGGAGTTTTTTTAATAATGCACTATGTGCTCAGGATATTAAAAAAAAGTCCAATGAGCTTACAATGAGATTTGGAAACTCTGTTTAAATCACTACACACAGCACATCATCTCTTTGTACTGTCTCTCAGCTCTGTTCTGTATGCTAATTAAGCAAGGGACTGAAATATGCCATGTAAAATGCTCAGTAATCCCAGGAGATGAATATATACAATTCCCACTGAAAACTTTACAGGATGATCAGCCCTCTGAATCCTTTTCTCCAGGATATTTGATTCCCCTGCCTGCTCATGCAAATTAAACAGGGAAGGCAGATGTTTAATACTGAAACCTATAATATCAAACAAGATCAGTATCTTGAGTTCATATATCTTTCCCAGCTTTTTTACCTCACTTTAAGTCCTCAAGAACTATTTAAATCTTATTTCTTCCATGCTTATCACCAAGATATGTGTGAACGTTATAGCTCAGTTAATTTTATTCAGATTCTTTAAAAATACCATAGTGATTTTTAAAGAAATAGTTTACCTAAATCAGTAGCTGTTGTAGTTGTTTCCATGTCAAAATGTGAAGTTTAAAGTAACACTGGTTATCTTGACATGTAGGCCACTTCCTTTTATAATTTAGGAATAAGTAAGTAGTAGGAAAAAGCTGTCAGTTTCAACAAGTAACAAAGACTAAGACTAATTCCTCCTCAACCTACATAGTAATAGAAAGGATAATTCGAGGCTTGGAAAAGAGGGAATTTTATGAATGCACTCCAGAGCTGGACTAAAACAATGCAGCTGAAATTATACCAATAATTATTTACTCCACTACAAATTAATGTAAACATCTAACTCAGCTTCATGATATTTTCTTGAGTCCTGTCACTGGTCATGACAGTGAAGAGATTGGTACCTGCCCCTCCACTTCCTCTCACGAAGATGCTGAAGACTCTGATGAGGTCTCCCCTCAGTCCTCTCCAGGCTGAACAAGCCAACTGACCTCATCCATTACTCAGAAGGTTTTCTCTCTAGACTCTTCATGATCCTCATGGCCCTCCTCTGGATGCTCTCTAACAGCACAGTTTCTTTTTTATATTGACCAAACTGCCCCCAGCACTCGAGGTGTGGCCGCCCCAGCTCAGAGCAGAGCAGGACAATCCCCTCCCTTGCCGAGGGGGCGATGCTGTGCCTGATGCACCCCAGGACAGGGTTGGCCCTGCGGGCTGTCAGGGCACTGCTGGCTCATGCTCAGCTTGCCATCAACCAGGACCCCCAGGTCCCTTTCTGCAGTGCTGCCCTCCCGCCTCTCATTCCCCTAGTCTATGCACACAAACTGTGGTGCCTCTTCAAAGGTGAGGAATCCTGCACTCGCCCTTGTGGAACATCGTACAGTTGGTATTTGCCTCTCTCTCTTACTTGTCGAGGTTTCTCTGCAGTCTGCCCTTGAGGGAGTTGATCACACTACTGTTTGGTTATCAAAGTACATGTGAAATATAGAGAATGTGAATAGAGAGTTCTTAGATAACTAAAGCAGAGATTAAAAGATGGTTTTAAAATATTTCAAATACTCTATCTTACTATTGCAAGCAATTTTTCGTAGTGAGCTCTATGACTGAAGGCAACGAGAGTGTATCATTGCAATGCACACTGCTAAGGATTATTTCAACGAGACAGTGTGTGTAAAACCTAATATAATAGTGAAAATAGTGGCCTAGGCAAACTGCGATTTTAGTTTACCAGTTCTTAATTCTGGTTGTTCTGATCAGAAAATAAAAATTACAGTTTTCAAAATAAAAATTCAGTCTAGAAATTTTACATTACAGTGAAACGCAACAATCCAGACTCTTAAATGACACCCACTCTGAGTGGATGTACAGAAAGCATCACACAGACTGTGGCGGCACGGCTCGGGTGGCTCCCGCTGCCACCTTCCCGCGACCGTCTCCACGCGCGGCAGGCACTCCGGTCCGCTGGGGGTGCGCGCCAACTCGCACACGTGGCTGGATGTTAGAATATAAGCAGCGGAGGCAGGAGGGGTTCCTGTGTATGCGATTCCAGTCATGGTTTATTGTATCCGTCCGCTGAAGAAGCCAGTAACAAAGAACCATGCAGAATGGAAAGCCCAGGGTTATATACAGGTACAGAGGGGGCAGAGCCAAGCAGCAGGGAGCAGTGAGCGGGGATGGCAGGCGGGGAGACAGACACACTTACCAACGGGGAGAGCGGCCAGGGAAGATGGACAGGGGAACAAACCAACAGAGTACAGAGAGAGGAGAGCTCACTTGGGGGGAGAGGCGAGCCTGCTGCCTGGCCGACTGCCAATGGGGTTGCAGGGTACAGAACATGGCCTTACAAGGCAAATCAGGAGAGAGGAGTGGGACTGGAGTAACTGGCATGTGGTCCTTGGGCTTCCACGGGAGAAGCCAAAGCCTCAGGGGCATCCTAATATGCCCACAGCCCTCCACAACAGACAGCAGCTGTGAAAGATACAGAAAAAGGATTTGAGTTCTTGCTATGAGTTACGCAAAAACTGAACTATAAACTACTGTCGCTTACAGCCTTTTTGAATGCCCCTACTGCCCACATTTAGCTCTCCCTCTCAGTGGAAATGTAGCAGAGCAGATATTTTCTTAACTTTCTAGGTCATGCCAGCTAAAAATTCTGATCAAACTCTGACCCTAAAATAGCTAGGCCTACAAAATATGTCAAGTACATGCAAAGAAAAACAGCATAGTTTAAAATATAAGCTTATAAAATCAAAAGCATGCCCATTTTACAGCTTCTATTACATATGCCAGTTGCTGCTGTATAAACCTAAAAACTCAGTCTTGGAACCTAAAAACCTAACTGCTGTATTTGGCCCATCTGGCACTTTTACCGTTCTGACAATTTTATGTTGATGCAGCTTCTTTTTCAGGTCATTCAAATATGTCATTTTCTCTCCCAAGTGGATATGAAACTTATGTTGTTGCTTCCAGGAGACTGAAAACCTGGACTAAGACAGATCTTTGCTCTACCTGCTGGAGATCAGCAGAGTACCACAGAGAGCAAAAGCTGATGGTCTTGTACATCTGTGCATTCAACATTCAATGGCACTAAGCCACTAGTCTCTTTTCTGCATGACCAACTGACTAATTACTTTACTTTGCCTTTCTGAGTCCCTTCAATTAATGCGATGTGCAGTTGCACACAGTAATGGAGTCACCCATACAGAACAGAATCTGGGCCAGAATTAGCCTCCAAGTCCCAGAAGCACCTGTTAGAAATACAGAATGTCCAGATGGTCTGGTCTTTGTGGGAAAGGGTCAAGAACTGACTTATCTGTCTTTCTTACTTTTGGTTTAAGGTCATAGACATGATTCTTTTGAAGCAGAAAGCCAATCACATTTAAGGAAAATAACCCCAACAAAACAAAACAAACAAACAAAGAAAACCAAGCCAAACCAAACTGGAAGGACGTAAGGAAGGAAGGAAGGAGACATAAAGTAGGAAAAGAAGAGCTTTCAGCAATGCATAAACCAGGTAGTTATTACTTATACTGCTGTTAATATTGCCATTATTTGTTCCATTAAAATAATCTTATTAGGAAGCCATGACTGTTCCTGGTTATTTCTTGAGATATCCTGACTGCTTTTGAGATCTGACATAAAATTCTGTATTTCTTTCTCCATCTCATACAGCTCAGAAGGCATGGAATGCATACCACATGGTTATTGCCAGTTGAGAAAAGAATGAAGCAGTGCACTGTTAGAAAATGAATTAACATTCAGGAAAAATCCTCACTGTTAAAAATGCAAATAATTGATATTATTTAAAAAAAAAAGGAGAAAGAGATAGAGAGAGAGTGAAAGAAGAGCAGTATTTTCTAGTGTTTAAAAGCAAAACCAAAGGAAAATAGATGATAAGAGATTTAAATTTGAATTTACAAACTGTGGATTTCACAGTCACTAAATATTTCACATTTTTATGGTTTGCAGCTGTGTTTAAATAAATCTATCTAATTATATTGAAGGCTGCATTGTAATCACAGGCTAATCCCATTTGCCTGCCCAGGACATGATAACAATGAGCTTGACTGGGTTATTAAGATTTACAAATGGGGTGGGTTTTGCATTTATCCTAAGGTTCTCATCCTTCCTTCCTTCCTTCCTTCCTTCCTTCCTTCCTTCCTTCCTTCCTTCCTTCCTTCCTTCCTTCCTTCCGTCCGTCCGTCCGTCCGTCCGTCCGTCCTCTTTCTGCACCTATATGCCACTCAGTGTGAGAGTAGTAAGAGAAAGGAGAAAGAATGAGTTGAGGAAGGGAGAGAAAAAACTATTTCAGTAGTAGGAAAAGTTGAATAAAACATATTTTCTGCCCACAAATTATTTCACTTTTATCAAATACTTGTTACTCTGCTTAATGTCTGCAAACGTTAAAAGCCTAAATCACTAACTGCCATATGCCTGCATGATCACTTAACACAGACAAAGAAATCACAATTAGCTTTTTGAGTTCCTAACTTGAATTTAAACAGGAGTAGTAATGAATTCATATCAGTCATGGGAAGCATGCCTATTTTTATTATTTGTAAGTGCTGAAATAATACTGGTTACTATAAATATGTAGGAGACATCCAGTATTTTTAATCATAAATTTCTGAAACTAACAGCTACCAGGAATAATTATGGATTTTTTTTTTTGTAGTTGATGCATTATTTTCCTTAGATTTTTTGAGAAACTTTAATATATACTGAGGAAAATTTCTGTATTTTCAGTGGCTCAAGAGACATATGCTACTTGAAATAAACCTAAACGAATTGATTCACATGATGTTTTAAAATACGAATAATAAATATTTTACTGTATTTTTGGAACACTCTTTCCACAGAATCAGTATTTAAATTTTAAAATATGAAAAGACCATGGAAGTGGCATGAGGAAAGGATTATTCCAAGAACAGAAAACACAGTATATGCTTTTAGTTGTAAAAAGTAATAGGAAACAAAGATGTTATTTTTGTAAAACAAATAGAAATACAACTTAGGGCAATGTTGTTAACATTTCTTAAAGGCTGAGTCATGCCTCATTATGCTTCATCCTCACTTTACTGAGGTAGAAAACAGATGAAATACTGAATACCGTGAGTTCTAAGAAAGAACACTGGGAAAGGGTTACCTACCTCGGTGGGCATTTAGCTGGATATTTTCTTTAAACATCATATCTGTGCATTCTCTTGGTTGTATCTGAACAGTCAGATGTAGAGCAGAACTCACCTTCAAAGCCACATATGTAAGTAAGAGGTCATCATAAGAGAAAAAAACTGGGCCAGATCCAACAACCTGACAGAGTTGAGCCCGCTGTCCCGTGCCCCCACATGCAACCTATAGCGAAGCTGAGCATATGCAACCAGTAGGCACATGCATGTAGATCACACATGTTCACCACATATATCATGGAATCATAGAATGGTTTGGGTTTGAAAGGATCTTTTAGATCACCTAATTCCAATCCCCCTGCCATGGGTAGGAACATGTTTCACTAGGCCAGGGTAAGCTCAAAGCCCCATCTAACCTGGCCTTGAACACTTCCAGGCATGAATCATCCACAGCTCCTCTAGGCAACCTGTTCCAGTGCCTCCCCACTCTCATAGCAAAGAATTAACTTCTAATATCTAATCTAAACCTACTCTATTTTAGTTTGAATCTACTCTCCCTTGGCTCTTGTAAATAGTCCATCTCTGTTGTAGGCTCCCTTCAGGTACTGGAAGGCTGCAATTAGGTCACACCCACATTCTTTTTTTCCAGGGTGAAAATTTATATATACATACATATCTATACAAATGAACTAAACAGCAAACTATTGACACATGACTGGGCTTTTTATTTACTTCATTTACTCATTTATTTATCCATCCTTGTTCCTCCCCAAATCACCTAAATCCTTTTTTCCTTCCTTTCATTCCTCCTCAAAACATTTCATATTAAGTAGTGCACTGCTGAAATATTCACCCTCTCAACCACGTAGTGGCCCTGTTACCGCCTGTTGCTGAAGGTGGGGCAACTGAGGTTCTTGTCAATAATAGATCCCTTGGGGTGGGTTAGGGTGAAATGACACTGGATGACCAATGTTTATGTATATATATGTATAGCAGGTTTATTTTAGAAAAATTTGGTTGCAGTGGAAAGGAGGTATGTAACTGTTTTGGTTATTGTCTATATAAAAGTATAACGACATCACTTAAGAAAATATATAAGGAAGAGAAAGAAAGAGAAAGAAAGGATAAGGTTAGGTAGCAAAGATATCACCTGTCGCTGTGGATCCAGCAACAAGGCTTGATTGTTGCAATTTCTATGTCCAGTGGTCACACTCCTGATCCATCAGGCATGGAGGAAGCTCCCAAACTACGAAGTTCAATGGATTAATGTTCAAGTGGGAATGCCCAGGTACATCCCCCGAGGGAGAAGTTTTACACTGTTTGTTGCAACACTGTGGATCATGTGCAGTCCTCTGGTGGAAGGCCCCAGAAATGAGTCTAGAGGCACTTTGGGGATCTTGGATGGTTTATGATCCCTTCGAAGACATGATGGCTGTCTCTCACTTCAGCACTGTTGAGCAATCCCCCATCAGAAGGGATAAAACCCCTCAAGCCTATGTGTCAATGTCCCAGTACCTTCCCAGGGGGAAGTTTTACAACTGAGACAGCTGTGTAAGAGAGGACACTGGCATGATAAAAACCACTATCCCACCTTGGAGGACCTGCTTCTTATCAGACTCTTGGCTCAAAACCAGCTTCTTGCTAAACAAAGGTTGGTTTGTCCTGGTCATCAGTAATGAGGGAAGAGAATTATTTGGACTCCCCTTCCCACTATTGTCTTTCTGTGTGCTGTTGTGGTTGTGGAGGTAACCTCTTATCACATCAATCAGAATGTATATCTGCTCGTACACAGACAATTTGCTCAGTAGTCAGTTTCTAAAGACCAGCTTGTCTCGACTGAAAAATGTGAACTGACTGAGAGCAGCTGTGAGTAATCAGAACTGAAAAAAAAAGCATTTTAAAGCCACCACTTCTATTGGACAGGTGAAATGCTGGTGGAACTGCTGTGCCGACTCGTGTCATCACCCATACAATTGTTTTAGAGCAAGGAATATTGCAAGAATCTAGCTGCACTTTAACATGAATAATTATGCAAAAGAAATCTATTTATCTTCCTAAATGATAAGAGTTAGTAAATTAATCTTTCTAGTTGTTAACTATAAAATATATAGAAATATATATTTCATTATATATATATAATAAAATATAATATATAAATATAAAATTACTTGTAAATTTATATACACCATTTTTATATGTACACTATAATAGACACATGCGATATTATATATATATATGATTAAAAATGCCAAATTAGTGGTTTTATGTCTTTTTTTTGTTTATTTTCACCTCACACCATGTGAAATTTATTGCACCTGAATTCTGATGTCTAACAGCTAAACATTTAAATCCAAGTCATGACAGACTTTCTTTGTAGTCATGTCAGAGAGATACATACCTCCAGGGTGAGATATATCTATTAACATAGGCATCTAAGAGAAGTAAAATGAATCAGTACTATCATCATGATGAGCTTACTTTTGTTCGTTAATTCAAGCTGACTAGCAAAGCTTAGATATTGGTATTTTGAGCAAATAAAGTAGTTAGAATCCAGCATCATGTAACAAAGGTAGAAAGCAACTGTCAGAGAACACCTTCATATCCATCTCAAATGTGAAATTTTCTTTTATTACATCCTTTCCATAAGGCAAAATGCAATAAATGATCCAGAAATTAAATGTTGATAGCATTTTTCTATTTCCTTTGAAAATGACTTTGTGAAATTCATAGTCATGGGCACACAGGTCATTTAAGAGAATAAGACCTAATTTTCTGGAATGTACCAAATGAGTATCTGACAGAGAAAAGACATTTTTACAGTATCTCCCTAACTTGATTTGACGTAAATATGAAGGAAGAATTAACATCCCGAAGTACGTCATGGCTCCACTCCTACCTGTTCAATCAGTGACAGGCTGAAGCTGTAGCTCTCCTCATCTTTCTTAATAACAGCATAAGATCCTTTGCTCAAAGACGCACCTGAAATCAAAGTCCTCGTTTAATTATATTTGCTTGAAAAAAGCCCATAACCTTTCTAAGAATCATTAAGTTTGCTATACTCAGACCTCTGCATCTGCCTTTCTGAATAAATACTGTGACAGAACCTGAAGTCATATAAGTAGCCTACATTTGGATTAGTTGCATAGAATCCCTTCACAATAAGATGGATACTTAGAAGACATAATCCATCTTGTCTGAAATGTAGCATCTAAAATAGACTGTATCAATTGTGCCTCATTGTGGGAGACTGAAGGAGCAGTTGACTGGCTCAAAACAACCAGCTGGGAAGTGTTGGGGAACAGGGTGAGCTCTGTATAGGTGCTATGGGACAGTGCTCTGCTCCCCCGGCACCCTGGAGCCTTCTCGTGCTGTGCTGTGAAGCGCGTGAGCGTTGGAAAAGTCAGTGCTGACCACCACTGTAATGGGTGTGGTCAGCTGCAAGGGCCAGCTGGGAACATTCTGGCTCTGTGTGAAATGAAGGCACCAGACTTTATTGCTGAAATCAGAATAAGCTCCCCTGGAGGAGGGTCCCAGCAGACCAGAACAGATTAAAGGAGAGTGACTTGTGCTGCAAGTTACACTCTACTGGCCTAGGTTTGAAAGCAGCTGAGAAAATGCTGAATCCTAAAGTGGTGACTACCCCTCTTCCTCTTCCTCTTCCTCTTCCTCTTCCTCTTCCTCTTCCTCTTCCTCTTCCTCTTCCTCTTCCTCTTCCTCTTCCTCTTCCTCTTCCTCTTCCTCTTCCTCTTCCTCTTCCTCTTCCTCTTCCTCTTCCTCTTCCTCTTCCTCTTCCTCTTCCTCTTCCTCTTCCTCTTCCTCTTCCTCTTCCTCTTCCTCTTCCTCTTCCTCTTCCTCTTCCTCTTCCTCTTCCTCTTCCTCTTCCTCTTCCTCTTCCTCTTCCTCTTCCTCTTCCTCTTCCTCTTCCTCTTCCTCTTCCTCTTCCTCTTCCTCTTCCTCTTCCTCTTCCTCTTCCTCTTCCTCTTCCTCTTCCTCTTCCTCTTCCTCTTCCTCTTCCTCTTCCTCTTCCTCTTCCTCTTCCTCTTCCTCTTCCTCTTCCTCTTCCTCTTCCTCTTCCTCTTCCTCTTCCTCTTCCTCTTCCTCTTCCTCTTCCTCTTCCTCTTCCTCTTCCTCTTCCTCTTCCTCTTCCTCTTCCTCTTCCTCTTCCTCTTCCTCTTCCTCTTCCTCTTCCTCTTCCTCTTCCTCTTCCTCTTCCTCTTCCTCTTCCTCTTCCTCTTCCTCTTCCTCTTCCTCTTCCTCTTCCTCACCTCTTCCTCTTCCTCTTCCTCTTCCTCACCTCTCTGCTCCTTGAAAGGTTTTGTAAGCCAGACCAAAATTTCCTGTCAATGCCTTAAATGCCTTGTTGTGTCTGGATAAATTGTAGATTGCTAATTTAAAATTTTCCACATACCATATTCAGTTGGAATGTTCTAAAGGTTGCAAAAAAGAGTTGTTATTGAACCTCCTTAGAATTTTGTTGTTTTTCCTGTACACCACCCAGAGTAAATCCATGTATGTTCCCCTAAACCTGATGAGTGGCCTGTGTCATGACACTTGTTTATTGTTCATCTTTGAATACAGAAATCTAAAGTGACTTGCTCAGTTGTACGTATGTGCTTGGAATCTTTTCCCAATTCTTCTGAATATTCTCTACTTGGTATAAAAATCACTGTAACTCTTTATTTTTGCTGAAATCAATATTTCACAAAATATTTATTCAGATGACACTCAGCTGTGGGACCAAGAAAACATAGGTTTGATTGTCTACAGAAGACCAAATTTAGATGCCGTATACAGATGAGCCTTTTACTAAAAAATATTTGAAGGAAGTTTTAAATTTCATTAAATATAAGAGAAACTTCTGGCAGGCAATTCAAGGTCTCTTTTCTTGCTGGATTTGCAAAGGTGATTCTATGCTTTGAACTCTTCTGTTTTATACTGGATTGAGAATAGAAAAAAAACCAACTCATTTAGGTATCTAAACCCAGGGTAATTACATTCAAATCAATCTGTGCTACTTACTGCGTTGCTTTTATGTCCATGCTCCATTATGCCAGGGTTTTTATTGCTACATCTAAGAGAAAACATGAAGGGGCATGATTTAGCTTCAGAAAAGCCTATGAAATATCCATACCTTTCTAAATATAATTAGTTTGTCTGCAAATTCTGCCTTAATTCATGCATATATTTTTCTCATCTCAAACTGTTTAAAATAAGGAAAGTTTAGCCCTTAAACTGGTCCTTTCAATTCATATGTATTTCAGTTAAAATTACAGGTGAAAGTAGTATTAAATTCTCCTTCTATGATAAAGAGACATGCTTAGTAGATGAGGAAAAGGCTGTGGATGTAGTCCATCTAATATAAAGCATTTATATGTTTATCTAATGGAAAGCACGTGACATTGTCTCTCAGCATTTTCCTGGAGACACTGGCTGCACGTGGCTTGGATGGGTGCACTCTTTGCTTGGCACAATACTGGCTGGATGGCCCAGAGAGTGGTTGGTGGCTGGTCACTAGTGGTGTTCCCCAGGGCTCAGTGTTAGGAGACAGTGCTAACACCTTTATCAATGATTTAGACAAGGGGATTTAAATGCATCCTCCGTAAGTTCAAAGATGACACCAAGTTACATGGGAGTGTTGATCTGCTGGAGGGTGGGAAGGTTCTAAAAGATCTTGACAAACTGGAACAAAGGGCTGAGGACCACTGTATGATGCTCAAAAGGGCCAAGTGCCAGGTCTGGCACATGAGTCACAATAACCCCATGCAGCACCACTGGCTTGGACAAGAGCTGCTTGAAAGCAGCTGAGCAGAAACAGACTTGGGTGTGCTGCTTGACAGCCAACAGATATGAGCCAGCAGAGTGTCCCAGTGGTCAAGAAGGCCATTGGCATCCCATCTTATATCAGAAATAGTGCAGCCAGCAGGGCTAGGCAAGAGATTGTTCCATTGTACTTAGCACTGATGTGACCACATCTAAGCTCATGCACACTAAATGTTAGGTACAGTAAGATCAAGAATTCCAGTGTGAGAGTGGACTGAAAAATTCATGTCATCTAATTTCAGAAAGGGCTTCACTGTTACAGGAATTGAGACCCTGCTCAAAATTATCTGGTACTGAAATGAAAAACACTGAAATTTAGTATTTTAGAAATGAAGATATTTCTGTTCTCATGAATTAAACAGTGGCAGGGAATCTTCTGAGGCTGAAATTTGACCATCTATCCAGCTGTGCTCTTAGAAGTGCCTTTGGCATGGGTTTTGATCATGGGAAAAATTCAGAACTAGGCATGGGCCTTGGAGCAACTTCAGCTTTGGTTGTTTTGGAAATTCAGAACTTAAGACCATTGGCATAGGCTGTTCTATTCCCCTTTGTCTTGCTACTAGCTTAGTTTGCTAGCACACGTGCAACCCAGACAGTTTCCCTGATGTTAATTTGAGGATAGGTTTTTAAGATATTCTTTGTGTTTTATTTTGGTTTCAAACTCATCAAGATAGACTTCGTGTATNAAGAGCTGCTTGAAAGCAGCTGAGCAGAAACAGACTTGGGTGTGCTGCTTGACAGCCAACAGATATGAGCCAGCAGAGTGTCCCAGTGGTCAAGAAGGCCATTGGCATCCCATCTTATATCAGAAATAGTGCAGCCAGCAGGGCTAGGCAAGAGATTGTTCCATTGTACTTAGCACTGATGTGACCACATCTAAGCTCATGCACACTAAATGTTAGGTACAGTAAGATCAAGAATTCCAGTGTGAGAGTGGACTGAAAAATTCATGTCATCTAATTTCAGAAAGGGCTTCACTGTTACAGGAATTGAGACCCTGCTCAAAATTATCTGGTACTGAAATGAAAAACACTGAAATTTAGTATTTTAGAAATGAAGATATTTCTGTTCTCATGAATTAAACAGTGGCAGGGAATCTTCTGAGGCTGAAATTTGACCATCTATCCAGCTGTGCTCTTAGAAGTGCCTTTGGCATGGGTTTTGATCATGGGAAAAATTCAGAACTAGGCATGGGCCTTGGAGCAACTTCAGCTTTGGTTGTTTTGGAAATTCAGAACTTAAGACCATTGGCATAGGCTGTTCTATTCCCCTTTGTCTTGCTACTAGCTTAGTTTGCTAGCACACGTGCAACCCAGACAGTTTCCCTGATGTTAATTTGAGGATAGGTTTTTAAGATATTCTTTGTGTTTTATTTTGGTTTCAAACTCATCAAGATAGACTTCGTGTATCACAATAGTAGTATCAAAATCTTTCCTTGTATTTTAAGGAGTTCAAAGCGAACGATCCAGGTTTGTAAATTCAGTTCTGTGCCCAAGCTTCTTTGTGAATAGGAGTCATAGCTAAGCAAAAGCTAATTTATAACAAGCAATAGTATAGTAGTCTAATGAAGAATTATTTCCTTTACTCTTTCAGATAGAAATTCTGCTGTTAAAGAGGTTTTTCTTGTGATTTAGTAAATGAGGAACAGGGGTTAATTTTTATCTTTTTCTTGGTTTAAGTTAGAGCAAATATTGCCCCTATAGAAGCATATTAGTATCCTTAACCCGTCTAGGCTAGCTAGAAAAGACCTTGGCAAGCTTCTATTATTTTATTTGTCTTCTTTTTGTTGCTCTAAATTTTTCAGTTAAATTCAGTCTTCAAATGCATGACTCTAAGTCTCTTGAGAAAATGAGTGTTTTAAAAAGGAGATATCAAATTGACAACATTAGTAACTAGGGCAGAATAGACTTGATCTAATTATCAAGATTGAGTGACAACATTACCTAGATGACACAAAATGCTTGGATCAAAAAAACCAGACCTATTGACAGATGAAAATGTTATACATTTTGTTGATATGCTATTTCTTTATTTATTTTAAGAATATTTGTCATCGGATATGTCTAATTAATTATTCATTGTTACCGATAACCTGCTCAGTATAGTTCTGAACGTGGAAAATAGATTTTTAGTAATAAATTCTTTAACTCCTCTAAAAAAGGGAGTACATGATAATGCATGCAGAATCTTGCTGAAATCTTGAAGCATGTGCAATTTGTAGAGAAATATGTAACTTGGAGGAACAGCAATTCCAGGAGAAATGTTGTTTTTACATAATTCATTAGACCTTTTAATTTTTTTTTTCTCCCAGTGGCTTGGATATGTGTGACCTTAATAACTTCAGCGATATCACCTCTAAATTACAGTGCAATGAGATATGTCATGCCATCAACAATACATTGTGCCCATGTGAAAGATTGCCTTAGAGGCTTCTGAGCTGAAATCCAAACACCTTTCTAAAGAGAGATTTTTTTTTCCGCTATGAGGTCCTTGCAGACAAAAAACCCCCACCCTCCACACTGTGGCATGCTTATTTTCTGGTGCTGCTTGTGCATGCAATACACAGAGAGCTATCCTAGCAGAGTCACTATTTGCATGGATAGAAAATCTAATCTTGAGTGAGGTTTTAGGGAGTAAGTGAGGCTTACATCTGTTACCTACATGATTGTTTCTAAAAGTGAAGGAAGGTGTGTAATTCTAGTGCCTGAACATGGTGGCATCTTAGATATTACATATTAACATGCGGCTGATACCTGCCTGCCACAGATTTCTCAATTCTCCTGAAGATCCTGTATCATATATGCCAGCCCCATGACTGTGTTGCATTTTAGTAATTTAAATGGTGCTACATGGCATATGACTACATGACACTACCCAAACTGTTCCCTTGATTTGCCATGTGAATTAATCTTGAGTTGCAGACATGGAATCAACATAAAGTTACAATATCTATGGCAAGAAGGGCATTCAAACAGAGGCAGATAATATTACAAAGTTTCACAAGCTCCTTTTGGTTTGTAAAAGCCTGCCAAAGTTTGAATATGTTAACAAACCTTATCTCAGCCCTGTGAGGCAGAAGAGCAGGTTGAAAATCTCAGTGGCAGTCTCCTCTAAAATGTCTTAACATATCAAACTTACCCAGACTGCTGCCAGCATGGTTGTATTTATTTATTTATTTGCTGAAAATGCTGTACTGACAGATTCACTTTCCTCTTTCTGCTGTTATCAGGAGCCAAAACAGCAGATGCCTTTATCTTTCTCCATTCTTCTTTAGGCTCCCTGAAATGTGTCTTTTATCAACTGTTCCCTTTTACAGCATGTTCTCTCTTCTTTGGCTTCTGATTTTTTCTTTGACCTATTGGATCCTTTACTGGTAGTCCTTGTCAGCTATCACTCATTTTAACAGCTAGAATTGGTTTTGTAATACTGTCCTCATCTTGTCAATTGTCTCCCGCTCAATCCCATAAAAATGTGCAATGTAAGCCCAGGATTTGCCTGTTAATCACACTGCACAAGAGAGTGCTGTTTAAATTGGTAATGCAATAGAAGAGACAGATATGTGGCAACAGGACACAAAAAGAAGGACACGGTTTCACCACAATCAAAAGAACAGCAGGAGCTCCCAAAAAGAGTCCGTTTATTATGGATACACAATTTATAGGGTTTGCAAAGTGAGAGAGGATTGGAAGATGAAATCCCACCTCTCAACCAGACTGGCTAAGTGACCAGTCCATCAGTTTCCCTTCTCCAAGAAGGTATGTAAACAAAGCTAGTGTTTTTAGTACAATGTGTGAGAAAATCTGACTGGAGAATATAAACTTTTCAGAAGGCTTTCAAAAACAGGGAGACACACATATGTACAAAATAGTGGATCTCATACTCTGGATCTATACAGCTGTAAGTGGAGCAGTGTAGAATAATATGAATCTGCTTTCCTCTTCAAACTGTTACTATACTCAACTCCAGCAACCTAGCATATAACAGCTTCTTAGGAAGGAAAATGTATTAAACTTCAATGCATGTGCAGTAAAAAGAAATACTTTTTTTTCTATTTCAGAATTCTGCTATAGCAGAAAATATATCAGGGTCAATTTGTCTCTGGGCAATGATCTTAAAGGAAACAGTAGTACAACTCCATAAAATCTGCTGGTCCATCAGGATGGATGGGTGGAGAGGTGGCCCTTTATATTAGAGAGGCTTTTGATGCTATAGATATTAAAACTAGTGATGATGAAGTTGAATGCTTATGGGTAAGAAGTAAGGGGAAGGCCAACAAGGCTGACATCCTATTGGGAGTCCAAATAGAAAGAAGAAGTGGACAACCTATTCTATAAGTAGCTGGAGAATGTTGTTCTTGTAGGTGACATTAACCTGCCAGACATCTTCTGGGAACTCAATACAGCAGAAGAGAGGCAGTCCAGGAATTTTTAGAGTATATTGAGGACAACTTCTTGTTGCAGCTGATGAGTGAGCCCACCAGGGGAAGGGCTATGTTAGACCTGTTTACAAATTGAGATGGACTGCTGGGAGATGTGGTAGTTGGAGGCCAGTTAGGGCATAGTGATCATGAAACTGTAGAGTTCTCAATATTTGGTGAAGTTAGGAGGAACATCAATAACACTTTTACATTAGACTTTCGGAGGGCAGACTTTGACCTATTCAGGAGACTTATCCAAAGAGTTCCTTGGGAAGCAGTCTTTAAAAACACAGTAGTCCAGGAAAGGTGGGTGTGCTTCAAAACAGAGATCTTGAGGGCACAGGGACAAAATGTCCCTATGTGCTGAAAGATGAGTTGACGGGGCAAACGTCCAGCCTGGATGGGTAATGAGGTTTTGAAAGAACTTAGGAATAAATAGAGGATGATGTATCATGTGTGGAAGGAGGGTCAGATCTCTCAGGAAGTGTTCAAGGAGGTTGCTAGGGTATACAGGAAGAAAATTAGGCAGGCCAAAGCTTAATTTGAACTTAATTTGGCAACCTCTGTAAAGGATAATAAAAAATCTTTTTACAAATGTATTAATGGTAAAAGTAAGGGTAAGACCAAATTTTGTTCTCTTGTGGATGCGGGAGGGAACTTAGTA
>VZTR01011337.1:0-88295 GCA_013400775.1 Chaetops frenatus
GTTTAGGTTGGATTTCAGGAAAACTTTCTTCACCAAATATGTTGTCAAGCATTAGAACAGGAAGAGCCCAGGGAAGAGGCTGAGTTATCATCCCTGAAGGTATTTAAAATACATGTAGGTATTTCACTTAGGGACATGGTGTAGTGCTGGACTTGGCAGTCTTGGGTTAATGGTTGGATCTTAGGGTTTTTCCAAATGATTTTTCTAAACGATTCTTTGAGTCTGTGATTCTATTGTAGCAGTCTAATGGAATAACCAGGCTCAATGCAAATCCTCACCCAGTTTTCGTTTGACAACTCAAGTAATTTTCTATATTTCTTCCTGTATATATATATATATCTAAGTCAAAAAAGCCCCAAACCATTGGGTGTCTGCTCTGCGGCTGTTGATTACTTCCAAAGTTGTTATTTCATCAACCAAAGTTTGTCCAAACAAACTTTAAGTCTGTCAAATTCGTCTTAAGGCTGTGGTATTGTCAGGATATGTGGCAAAACGAGGAAAAATTACCTCAGAAACAAATATGTTGCTGTACACAGCTCTTCCATCTTCCATTTCCCCCTGCTATACTGTATTTTTAGCTTGTGTTGTCAGAGTGCCTAAACCAATAGGTTTCAGTCCTCTGCTTGTAGCTTCCTAGATTGTACTGCAGTACATATAATAAAGATTGAATATTTGCTCCCGGAATAAAAGTTACCTAATCAGGTGGTTGGGATACAGATTCACAAATTGGAGAAATTTGTCTGGGCTCTTGCCTTTGCCAATGGTCTGCTGTGTGCCTTCAGTGTCTGTGGCAATTTCTCAGTTACAGAGCAGGGAGAGTAGGACGTGGTTTTCATCCTAAAGAGGAGAGCTGCTGTGAGAGGTTGAAATCCTGAAAGAGTTAATGTAAACCTGAAAGAGTTCTTGCCTCAAACACTCATCAGAAGAGAAAAGGAATGTTACCATGCCAATGAGTTAAGGTGGTGTTAGGAAAGAGGGTCTTGGAGGCAGGGTAGTGCTTTTTTGAGACCACTCTCCTTATCTTGGGTAACTATCTCTAAAACCAGATTTGGACAGCACTGCAGTTGTGTCTCTGACAGAGGAATTGAAACTGAGAAAACTCAACCCTCTTCTGAAAACTTTGAGAACAACAAAATGCACCTGCATGAGGACTGTTCTATAAACAGCACAACTGAGGGGGCTGTGTGTACACACTATCCACAGGAACTGCACCAGAGATAGTGCTGGAATCCTGGGTGGTAACACGGATCCTTCACCTCTAATTTTCCTATCTTTCCTTCTTCATTTCTTCCTCTCCTTAAAAGTTTAATGTGCTGCTGCTACAGGCTCTTCAAAGGAGTTTAACTCGATGATGCTGCAGGCCTTTCAGAAATTTTAAGTTGTTGCTGACATGGACTGTTCAACCTATCTAAGGTTTAAAAGTTTTAATTGCTGGTTCCATAGCTAAAACTTTCTAATTGGCTGTCTGACATTGTTTTGCCTTAATTTAGTCCAAGGGTGTCCTCAACACCAGCTGTCCAGAGGAGGCAGTCCAGGCCTGCCCTCTCCAGATCCAACATTTTGCTATGCCAGAGCAGGAGGCCCAGGACCTCCCTCATATGATCTGACAGCTGCTCAGGTGAAAAATATTCTGAAATCTTGCCTTGATTTTATTATATTTTAATTTGCCATAATAAAGAGCAATAATAAATCTGAATTAAAAGTGAAATATTGTAGAGACATGCAGAAGTGACATTTTATTTTTTGCAAGTCAAACTAGGGCTTATTTGAATGCCTCTGACTTGGTATTGAGCTTTTTCAAATAAGATATAAATCTACCACTTTCAGTTGCACATTTAAGTTTTTTACCATCACTGAGTAATGGCTGAAGCAACCAAAGACTGATATGTCACACTTATCTTTCATGCATTTATTGCAAGGAATGCAAAGATTGAGAATTAGAACTGTAAATAAACTTGAAATAAAATGTTATTTATAAATTTATAATACAAATTTATAATATAAATGTTATATTTGATATTAATTTTATTTATCATGTTTGTCAAACACATAGACCCATATATACACTGGCTGTTTAAAATTTCTGATGTACTGAATAAATGCAGCAGCCAGTTTGGAAAATCAGAAATAGGTAAACAAAAGATCCAAGATAAAATAATAATTTTCACATCTTTTATAATTATCTAATCGCTCCAGAAAAAATCCTTTGGANAGCAGGAGGCCCAGGACCTCCCTCATATGATCTGACAGCTGCTCAGGTGAAAAATATTCTGAAATCTTGCCTTGATTTTATTATATTTTAATTTGCCATAATAAAGAGCAATAATAAATCTGAATTAAAAGTGAAATATTGTAGAGACATGCAGAAGTGACATTTTATTTTTTGCAAGTCAAACTAGGGCTTATTTGAATGCCTCTGACTTGGTATTGAGCTTTTTCAAATAAGATATAAATCTACCACTTTCAGTTGCACATTTAAGTTTTTTACCATCACTGAGTAATGGCTGAAGCAACCAAAGACTGATATGTCACACTTATCTTTCATGCATTTATTGCAAGGAATGCAAAGATTGAGAATTAGAACTGTAAATAAACTTGAAATAAAATGTTATTTATAAATTTATAATACAAATTTATAATATAAATGTTATATTTGATATTAATTTTATTTATCATGTTTGTCAAACACATAGACCCATATATACACTGGCTGTTTAAAATTTCTGATGTACTGAATAAATGCAGCAGCCAGTTTGGAAAATCAGAAATAGGTAAACAAAAGATCCAAGATAAAATAATAATTTTCACATCTTTTATAATTATCTAATCGCTCCAGAAAAAATCCTTTGGATATTGTTCTCTTCCCATCCTCAGAGAGTGCAGCACATTTTTTCTGCTTACAGGCATGAACTCAACCATCACTGTTGTTCTTATTCTGTATAAGGAAGATGAATTAGTATTTCTTCTACATAGAGGGTTCTGCATCCTATGGAGAAAGTTGTCAGAATGATCAAATTCAACAGCAGTAAAAAATATATTACATAACTGAAAAATAACACACCTGAAAAATATAAAAGAAAATTTTTGCTATATTCCTACTCTCTATTAACTGAAAGCTAGCTGAGAGTTTCTAATCACTCATGTTTTTCAAATGATTGATTTCTCACTTAAGAGGCCAAATAATGAAAATACTGCAAATCAACCCAACCTCCCTGTATTTTAGACCACTGAAGAATGGAAATACAATTTACTTTCAGGCACTTTTCTTTACTTGATTAATAGGGCTGATTCAGATTTGGGTCAGTGCTAGTTCTCTCTCAAAGGACTGTTTACTCCCCAGCCTTGTACAAGTTATGAAGCAAAGGCAAGCATCACCATTGCTGCTTGTTTCTGGTGAAGTAAACAGATCCTTTGGCCAGAATTAGAGCCTAAGCACATCTACAGCTGACCTGCTGACACAAAATATAAATGTGAGTCATTATGTCAATTATTTTTAAGGTATTTTATATAAAATTGGCAACCTCAGTGGGAATTTTTGAGGCCAGGTTCTGCAGAAGGGTATGTGGAAGCACACACACCTACTGCCTTCGATTCCCTTCTCACTCACTGCAAACCTTACAGCTCAAATTGAGGCCAGCTCCCAGTCATCTGCCATGTGAATTGTGCCAAGTGAACCCAAACCACCCTTTCAGTTCATAAAATATTCATTCAGTCCCAGCTGGGACTGTAAAATATGAATGCTTGGTTATGATGTTGGTAACACACCCTTTTCACTCTCTTACATATGTATAAGGGAAATAGCTATACACCATGCACAACTACAGCTATATGACAGATTAGTGCTCTAAAAACCCCAAACTTCTCCATCTCACTCTGCTGGAAGTCCATTTGACACCACAATCCTCTAATCCAAATGGTGGCCATTACAAAAAATGTTTCAGATTTACCCTGCCATAAATTCCTACCCTCTCCCTTCATATCCATCTGCCATGTGGAAAATTTAAATTCCTCCTTATTACCTTCTCCTGGCATTCAATATTCCACGTTGGATAAGTATTTATCAATGCAATGCAATTCAGAGATAAAATGCTAATGTACAAAGAGCTTTGGAGTCTCACAGATTGTATATCCACTAGTTTATAGAACTGGAGAGTGCTCAAGTATACAGCTTTAATCATAGAAGAGCCTAGTGCATAGAAGAATACTTTAGGACACATTTGAGAAATTTTACCTACCTTGATCTTGAATTTTCTTTCTCCTTTTTTGACAAACAAGGATAAATAGAAATCTTTACACTTAGGGGAATTAAAATATTTACCTCCCAAAACACTGTTCACTGTTCACTATTCTGAAAGATATTTAAAATACAATTTTTTCGTTAGAAAATAATGTACACACCTATCTGTAGTAGCTGTGTTTCTATGAGTGTAAATTTGTGTCATGACCTAGTGCTTAGGCCCATTTGCAAGAGTTGGGATGAATGTGTTGTCTTTAGAGTCTGAATTACTGCTGATAAAAGAGGCTCAGAATGCCTCACGCTAAGAAGCTCTAAGTGAAAAGAACTGAGATGAGTTTGCCGTGTAGGCCCAGTGTTGTGACATGAACAAAAATGACACAATGTCAGACTTTTTGCCAACCTGAGTAGAAACCATCACCTTTTAAAGAGAAAGAACCACAGTTACTTTGTGAGCTGATTAAACTTTAGTGTTTGGTCTTTATTGGCATCTGACTTACACAGTTCAACATTTAAGGATTAGTGGTGATTGATGCCTCCTTTCCAGTCCTGGGGTTATGGCTGGTAGAAATCCTGCAGTGTTCATCCTGTCTTGGTTCTCTGTAAGCCAATACTGAAGTTTCAGGAGATCATTTACTTCCCAGGAACATACTTTTCTGTGAGGCAATGAAATAGCTTATGGAATATCTGCCAGAAAGAGAAATCTTTCTCCTGCAATCTGAACTCTTACGTTTCTGAGTGAGGAGCCAGCAGACAAGTGGGAAAGACCAACCATTAAATGAAAGCAAATAAGGAGAAAACAAGCTGAAAAATAGTAGGGTCTTTGTGAGGGCAAGAAAAGGAAAATGAAAAGGAAAAGTAAAAAGAAGAAAAGCCTCATTTGGCTGGCACATAGGCAGTGATGATTGTGCTCATCTCATAATTATGCAGCTAAGCAGGAGGTGCATCAGTATGGATGTTGTTAGGGCTAAAAATCTTGTCTTGCATGTTCAGCTATATGCACACCACAGTTTGCATGCTCATATGGACAAGCACTTGAAGGGAAACACAATCTGCTATAATGCCTATCTGCTAGACAAAATGTGCATGATTAGTTCCATATGGCTTTTCTTTCTGTAAGAGTAGAGTTCCAAAGTGAGGAAAGATTTCAAACAGAGGTGATGATGTATTTCAAAGTCACAGTTCAATAATGAACTGATGGGGGAGTATTGGCCTTCAGTGGGATTTAAAGGCACATTAGTGTGCTTTGCTGAATAGAGATATCCTTAAGTATCTTCTTAAAGACATATACATAGTAAGACATGCACATAATAAGACATGTAAATAGTAAGAAGTGATCTTGTTTTTGTGGGCTTTGAATCAACTTCCAAGGGATTTGCTGCATGAAGCTTCCAAAGAAGATACCTGCAGTCTATATAAAATCAGTATCTGTTTTCTAATGTAACATTTTTCCCTTCATGCTGAGTTGCATTATCAAGTAGAAAAATGCTAATGCTATTTCTCTTCACACGGTCACATTTCAGAGACTGATACAGTATTTAATGGAAGGAGCTGTCTAGTCTTGTATGTGCCTATTCCTACCATTGCAGAGGAGAGAGTCTCTTACAGGACAAATCAGAAAATCCAGATGTTCCACTGCATTTTAATGTAACTCAACACTGACTTTAAAACAGCCCCTGACTTCTAGTTCCAGCTTCAAGAAGTTTCTGGGTGAGTTCTTCTTTCTCCACAGACCAGACAAAGGAAATTAAGTAGAACAGTCTCCCAGTTTAGATGTCTAAATTAACTGCCTAATTATAAGTGCTGTTAGTAAGCCACATGAATAACCTTTGTCAGATAGAATTTTTTGGGGGAGATGGTTTCTATAGTCACTATTTGTCCCAAATGCAAGAAAGAAAACAAAGCTCTCTGTCCACCGTGGCTGTTTGCTTTCAGCAGCTGAGAGCACTTCAGCAGGGCCCCAGCAATGGGCTGCAGGAACTGAGAGGAGCAGCTGTGGCACAGCTGTTCCCAGCACCTGCCCTGCTGTGCCCTCTGCAGGGCTGACTCGGTGGGGTGACAGTCACTCTCCACCCAAGACAAGAAAATCAGGCTTCCAGGTGGGAGTGTCCAAAGTCCCAACTGCTGAGCACAGGAGAGTTTTAAACTAGTCAATGAGAAACAGGAAGGGAACTAAACACTGGTCTTTGATGTTTCCCTGGAGAAAGAGGGGTTGAGTGTCTGCAGTGTCTTGCATGCTGTCTTCCATAACCAGGGACTAGAAAACGTGCCCAGGAGCCTGATTCCCAAACCAGTGTCACCCTTCCTGTCATTTGAACAAATAGCTCTGCACTACAGGAAAAGCTGCCAGTCATGGGGGGGCATTTTGTACAAGGGTGATTGTCACCTCCTACTGAACTCAGACTGCTCTGTAGGCAGAAGTGTGAATTTGTGAGAGCAAAAGCAAGGGTCCCTGCAGGAGACTGAATCTGTAGGCTTGGATGTAGGCACTTAGCCTGGGGAGGGGCACTGTGTGGTACTGAGAAACTTGAAACATCGCACTTACAAAACAGAGGAAAATGCCCTAAAGTGGGAGCCAGAGTTCTGCCCCCAAAAAACACAGAGCCCACTGAGCCCTGGGTCATGGCTGCTCTCTGCTGCTGCTGCTGCAGTCCTGCCTTTCTCAGTGGCTTAACAGTAATGAGGATCATTCCCACTCAAATATGCAGCATTTTTCTAATCTCAGGGAGGTGGAGGCTCAAATTTTCATGGAATCAGAAGAGCCTAAGATGCAGGTTTGGTGTTTTCTACAGCAGCGCTCTCTGTTATATCAGTTAGAAGGAGGGCATCGTGTTTTGTGATAAAGTCTTCTTAACTGAGCTCCAGGATAGTTCAGACTTGTGAAATGAATTCTGAACAGCAGGTCAGGCCCTGAACAGCCTCACAAATTCAGCTTAAGCCCAGCTGGTTAGTTGAGCTCAGCCAGGGCCTATGCTGTGCCTGTTGGCATTGCAGTAGGCTCTCAGGGGAGATTTTCACTGGGGATTTAGGTGCATAAAACAAGAGAGGCAGCATTTCCCTCAGCTCCTACAGCAGAGACAAGATCTTGCCTTGATTCCTCCCCTGCTGGGAGTGTTGAAAGCTGTTCCTCCTCTTCCTTCACCCCAAGGTGTTTATGAGTATCCCAGCCTGCATGTGAAGTCCTATCTGAATGCAGGTTTTAGAAAATTTTATTTCATAATACACAAGCAAAGTGCTCATAACAAGGAGTTGAACTGTTGTCACTTTCCCTCTCCCTCAGGCAGAGAAGGGAACTCCCTGACAGCTTCCTTGCATGCCACCAGGCACCTCCAGTCCTTGAACAGGGCTTTTCACAATGTACATTTTGGATACAGTCTCTCAAATTCTGCCTAAGCACCACTTTGCATACATAAATCTCTTTTTGGAACGGAGGATTAATCCATGTGCCTCACTTTGTCATCTGCAAAATGGAGAATTTTCTTACCTGACAGGAAAAGTGAGAGGATAAATATTTCAGAGGCTATGAAGTACTCAGACAACTCAGTGCGGGTGACAAAAGTACTTTGGCTAGACAGGAAAACGCTTCTTTAAAATTCCCAGAAGAGCAGGACAGAATAGAGATGAGATCCAGCATTGTGGGAGGCAGTTGCAGCACTCTGTGTGATAGATGGCATCATTCCCAGAGCAGTAAAATGGATCTGTGCGTAGACTTACATCCCTGGTACTCTCCCTTCCCTTCTGGCACGGGCTTCATCTGCACTCTGTGCCACCAAACAGTGCTGTTCACCCTCCTGCTCTTTAATTCTTGTTTGGGACATCAGGTCCTGCAGAAAGAGATCTGGGATAGGAGTGGTACCGTATTTGTACTGCTTATTTTGATGTTACAGGACAATATTTGCAACTCCTGCAGGGACACAGCCTCGGAGCTGTGTCCTACAGAAATGCAGGGACAGATTTAGGGGGAAATGGACTTATTTGAGTAAATATTTAGCACGTGCAGACCTCTGAACACTCTCTCCCCAGGGCAGGCACCCCTTGGCTGTCAGCTGGAACCCGTGAGTGAGGCCGGGTGGTTCAGCTGCTGTTTGCAGGCTCGTCCCACGAGAGGGCAATGCAGCAACATCCATCCCGCTGCCTCCTTCACAGGAGAGGATCGCGCTCTGCACCCAGGAATTCCATGCTGCAATATATGTGTGGTATCTATAGAAAGAGCGTTTACTATTTTAAAGTGTTGCTTATAGCAGTAAAATATAAGCAGTCTGCATTAAATTTCATCTCGCAGAAGCTAATATGGCCCTCTGCTGCTGGGCAATCTAGGACACATAAACATCCAAAGAAAACAATTTTTTTTTCCATATCTTGGACAATCTATCAGACAATTAAACTGGAGGCTCAGTGCTACAACTCATCCTCGGGGATAGTCTATTTATCAGCTGTTTTAATAGGACTAACAGTTTGAGTGCAATTCTATGGGTTTGTGTGTTACTTTCATTGACCTTTATGCAATTAAATACCTTATTTTGTATCTTACCCTCGGGTCTGTAATCTCTGTTGTTTGGATGACAAATGTCTGTGTCACCTCCTAACCTGGTTGATCCAAATGAGCTTTCTGAAAGTGCCACTGACAGCAAATCACTGTGGTCTATAAAAGGTTTATCTTCCACTTGACTGGAAATTGCTTAGCATGTGCTAAACACTATTGATAATGCCAACCAAAAATGCATTTTTGCCTACAGATTTCCTATCTGTCTTATATTCCAAAAGACTGTGCATATGTTGCAGCTGTCTTATCAGATGCAGCTGAAATATTTTGTTCTGATTCAGTTGTACATGAGTGATTTCCCTTTGCTTTGCATCACACACAAGTTACTGGCCAGCTGCAGGCTCTGGTAGTGATTTGCAGTGTCACCAGCCATTAGAAAGATGAATGCAGAGTCGTTAAGCAGCTCTTGACAGGTAAATGAGAGAAGAACCACATCAGCAATGCTGTGAGGAACGCTGTGGGAAGGAGGAAACACATTCTTATGAGAAACTGCTTAAAATGAGTGAATAAGCAGGGTGGGATAAAGGCCCTCTCTGGCTGTGACTGCGCTGTTTGCAGCAGGATGGGCAGCAGATGATGGGGACAGGAAGGCAGGGATGCAGGGAGGCCTGGCAGCCCTGGCTCTTCCAGTGTCAGCCTGCAGCCAACAGTGCCAGCATGGGCAGAAACTGGGCTGCAGGTCCTGCCAGGCCCACGGCCACAAAAGGGTCAGCACTTTTTGCATGGCATAGACATTACTGTGTGTGCTTCTCCCACATCTCTTGCTATTTAATTGCTATAAGCAGTTGGGCAGCTCTGTGGAATGGAGGAATTAAGTAGCTTGATTAGTCACTGTTTGTGGCATTGTGGCTGGTGCACGTGTCCCTGCACAGCCTGCATTAGGCACACGCAGCAGGCCGTCATTACCTGTGAGGATAAGCTGCCACCCTCCCAGGTCAGGAATGGGGATGGTAGAAGGCAGAGTCATTTATGCCACAGGGATTGCAGCAGTGCTAGGGTGGGAAGGAGAGCAAGCCTTACGAGATTGGAAAAAACTGTACTCAGAAAATTGCCTGCATGAAGAACTTCTGTACCGATGAGGACAGATCGGTCCCTGATGATTCTGTGCCCTGCTGTGAGAAATGGCTGCACTGCCATAATGAAAAATTAAAAACTAATTTACTCTCCATTTCATTTTGCCTTCCTTTTGGACACCATGGGTGGTCAGGGATCACGGTTACCTCTGCATTCCTGCCCACAACTTTTCTGCTGGCCAGAGAGACACCATGCTCTCATGAAGGAGACTGATATGGTATCTTTCCCCACAAGGTATTTTTGAAAGGGTTCTTTAATAAGTCTGTAGTTTCCAAAATTACTTTGGGAAAGACACCAGGAAGCTGTGCCCAGAAAAAGGTGAGGTGAGAGGAGTGCAGCTGAGGCTGGGCACAGCCCAGTGTGGGGGCACTGATGGCCACTGCTGGCTGCACAATGGAACACACTCAGTGCTGCCAGGAGACAGAAAATATTTCTGATGAGAATGCGAAGCAGATTAAAGCATGAGTGGAAATAGTTGTGCATCAGGCGTGCCAAAGGGGCAAAGGGCACACCAGGGCCAGGCTGGGAGGCTGCCATCCTCCTGTCTGCCCTGTCACACCCCTGCAGAGAGGGCAGAAGGCAACAGGCAGCACCAAAAGGAGGACCCTGCTGGTTATGGGGACCAAACCATTTCCCAGCCCAGGGCCAGGGTGCCTGGGACTCTGCAGCCCCTGCCCAGGGCTGGCTTCAGTAGGAAAAGTCAGTGAGGAAGAGCACGGAGAGCTTCTGTCCTGCTCTGGGAGCAGACCCTGCTGTCCCTGCTGGGCCCCTGGCTCTGCCACAGAGCTGCCCCATAGCCCCAGCCAGGGCTGGCCATCCTTGGCTCTGCAGTGCTCCCTGGTCACTGTTCCCACCCTGCTTCTGCCCCAGGGCTGCTGCAATGTCAGAACTGTTGGAAGACCAGTATGACCATTTATAGGTTCATTTTCTTTTCATGAAAATAGTTGCCTCCTCCAGACTAATTTGCACCAGCTTCTCAATGTACTTCAGCACTAACAAACCACTGGGTAGAAAATTTCCTTTACATCAACAAGATTTACTTAACGGGAAGGACATTGCCATTGGGGAAAGTAGTTTTTCCAGCCCTCAGAACCAAAAGCCAGCCAGCAACAAAAAAAAAGAGGGAAAAAATGTTGGAAATTATAAAAAGTTCTGTGACTTTTTAAATGTGATTCTCTACTTGTATTAAATATTTGATGGTAAATTGCAATAGACTTTTAAATAAACTTGAGTGGACTTACAGGAAATGTTACCTGTAAGACACATATGCAACTATGTGTAAACAGGGCTACAAAATTTTTATTAAAGCATCATAAGGAAGAAAATACAGATTTAGTGTGATATGCAGTTTGTAAACTATTCACAAATCTCCAGTTATATTTGAACATTGTGATGGATGTGCACATGCAGAAGTTGGATTTTGGATAACTGCCATTGTTTAACTGGTGAAGAAAAGAAGAGGCAAAGCCTGAAGGCCTTTGTCAGCTCAGCCACTTCCAAAGTGACCTCCCACCCACGCACAGTCTCATACTCACAGCACAAGCTGCAGCGCAAAGCCACTCAAACATGCTGGTCACAAAGCACAAACAAACAGAATCAGTTTCTGATTTAAGAAGTAGATAAGACTGAAAAAAAGCCAAACTGAAACTTTAGCCTAAAAGAAGAACTTTATAGGACAGGGCTGGTTTTGTCCTGTGGCAGGGGACAGAAGCAGATTGCTCCAGCCTCTTCCAGGTCTGTGCTCACAGCAGCAACCTGTGTGCATGGTGTTATCCAAAGTTTGCTGCAGTTAAAATACACTTCTCTAAATCACTCAACTTTCAAGATGCCTCTTTGCACTATCTCGTTAAGCAAATACATTTCTCAGTGGCTAAACATAAGCAAAGAGGTTCACATTTTTATCTCTTATTTGATTACCACCTTTGCTTCAAGATTTGCAGTGAGTATTCCACAGCATCCAGATGAACGACATGTTACAAAACTGGGGCATCAGCCACTACTGACTAATCACAGTTTCATTCATCACATTTTACATAATTTAACTGGCTGAATCAGCTTATCATTAAGGGAATTTGCAAACCATTTAGAGCTTTGGCAGTCAAATTCATGGCAATTTCCTTTTCCCACAACCAAAGTTGTTTCCCTGAGTACCTCCACACTTACTTCCTGCTTGGGATGTTTACCTATTTCATGGGGAAGGTCAGTAATTTCAGCTGAGACAGATTGGCAGAGTTAAGCTCAATGGGAGCCTGACCCCAGGTTCTGTAAGCAATAGATTATATAATAGAGGTTTATTACTTTTCAGAAGAAATGACAAAACTAAACATTAACAGACAGATTGACTTTCCTGTGGGGTCACTGTTCATTAAATTTCCCACTGCTTTTACAATCTGAGCTGCTACAGTCATTTAGCTTTTAGCTCAAGTCATTAAAGTGAGAAGATTGTTTCTTTATTACCTTGTGACCATTCTTCATCTTAATGACATTTTTCAAGCTCTCATCTTAAAACTGGCAAACACTATAAAAAAGAGAAAACTGTGCCTTCTGTGGCTTAAACACAAACAAACCCAGTTGCTTCCATCCTTCTGATTTAATATCTGACAGGCACTGATTTGTGCCAGGCAGGTAACCAGGTGCCTACTGGAGAGAGCTGGGTGAGGATGCAAACCTCCTTCATGCAAGCTGGTGGTAGACTCAGGGCAATCAGCTCAGAAGATCTTACCCTGAGAAGCAGCATTTTGAGGGGGAGGCTTAGGAAAGTGCCATTTTTGCAGGTAGGAAACCAGGACTAGGAACTGGGGATGGGGTAGTTGAACAGAGCAGGACATGCCAGTGAGGGGTTTTAACACAGGGAGTGTGCACAGATGCCCAGAGGCACCACAGTGCTGCCAGAAAGTAGTGGCTTCAACATCCCTGACATCTTTTGTTATGTTTTGTTGTCCTTTCCTATTCCATAAGAGACCATGCAGACCTGGACAGATGCCATTACAGAAGGTCATCCAGGTACATCGGAGAGGACTGGGGAAGAGAGCATAGAAAACAATATGAAACTGTAGAGAAACTCCCTGCAAGAGATCCCATCCATCAAATAATCACAGAATAGAATCATAGAATGGCTTGGTTTGGAAGGGATCTCAAAGATGAGCTAGTTCCAACTCCCCTGCCATGGGCAGTGACACCTTTCACTATCCCAGGTTGCTCAGAGCTCCATCCAGCCTGGCCTTGAACACTTCCAAGGATGGAGCATCCATAGCTTCTCTGAACAACTGTGCCAGGGCCTCAACACCCTCACAGTAAATAACTTCTTCCTAATATCTAATCTAAACCTGTTCTCTGTCAGTTTGTAGGTAAAGAAAGACATATTTTTATTTCTTATCAGGTAGATAAACCATAACATTTATAACTTTGCAACAAATGTAATTAATAACAAGATTCATTACCCATCTTAATCACATTCAGCATCTATAGATTTCAACAGCTACAAGGACATTATTTTTTGGACCATTCTTTCAGGCCACAGGTTACTTAAAAATACAAGGATCACAATATAAAATGTTTGATGAGAGAACAGAGTAAGAGAACCCTCTTATCTTACATTACTCATTTCCCAAGGAAAAAAGCTTTTCTGCACATTCTACATTTATTACAATAATCTAATTTCATCTTTTTATGATAATACAGGGCTCATGTCAGATTTTACATTGTTTTAATGAAAGATTGAAGAGAACTCTTTCATGTTTGCCTCTTGCTCATTGTTTGTGACCTTTTAGCTTTGTGTCCTATCACTGATTGATGGTGGAGCAATGCAACCTGACTGCTTTCATGCTGGCCCACTCCAAAAATGGAGAGCTGATAAAAGCAGTAGATGAGATAGGAGGAGGAAAACATCTGTTGAATCAGTGTTCTATGACTTAGAGGTGTGTTTTTGAGCCCTTAACCCAGCAGACTATAACTCCTAAGGATGCCTAAACCAAAAAGCACCTGGGGGGAATTTGCAGTTGAGCAACAGTGGGGGAAGGAGGCCATGCAACATCTTTGGCTGTTCCTAACATTACAAGCTCCAATTATTTTTCTTTTCTAAATCCAGATTTGTTGTTTGAGGCCATCACTAAAATGTTCTTTGTTTTTCCACTATGAAACAGATGGTATAAATGTGCCCTGCAATTTTATTGCTATGTTACCATTTCACCGTGTCATGCTCAAACCAATGGGCTCGTTCAGCCCACAATAAAACCTCCATTCTGCTGTGCTGCCAATGAAGAAAATGGCAGCTGAAAAAGTTTCAAATTGGCAAATCAATATTTCATTATTTGTCTCATAGAGCTTTATTAGTGATAGAAAAAAAGCTCAATGATAGATAAAAGCTTGAAATGGTTACTTGGAAAAATGTAAAGAGAACGGACTTGTGCACAACTGCTGCATTTTTAGTCTTTTTGTTTTTTAGTACATCTTTTTCAACATGATGAGTTTAGACAAAATTGCTCAATTCTGTCCTCTGTAAGGCTGGTCAAACTACTGTCTGAAAGGATCTTTCTCAAGTTTATAAACAAGTGAAAGAAAACTTCTGTTACAAATTTACCTTGGCACAGGCGTGAATAAAAAAAGAGTCGAATCTGTGAAGAAACGTTCTGAAGAGTGTTCAGTTCAAGAGGAACATGACTAAAGGGAAAAAACCTGAAATACAGCAAGATTTAACTCTTTACAGTCCTTTATTGGTGCTTTTCAAGCACAGCAAGAGTCACCTGTTCAACACATGTAATGGTTTATGGCCAGAGGCTGCAGGAAAGCTGCAGAAACTTGCTACTCTCACCTCGGAAGGATTCTCATACCCAGGGAGGGTGGAGTTGAGGACTTGATACAGGAATACAGAAACACTCATAGAAATCCACTGCCTTGATTTCTTAAGGTGGATACAGCAGGAAAACTCAATTGTTACTGACAGATGCTTGGAAGTTAAATGACAAGAAAAATATTGCGAATCTCTTGGCTCTAGGGGACACTTTATCTGTCTGCCCTAAGATAAGAGATAACCTTATTCACACCACCAAGGGAGCAGAGAGGTGATCGTAAAAGATCCTTAGGAATGAAAACACCTATCAGGTGAGACAGTGACTGCAAGGTTGCTGGGATAACCCCAGCATTCCTGCACGCCTCCCTCCACACCAAGCAGCCTCTGATTAACCCTCTCTGGAAGGTGATTCTTTCACACAGATTCCACCAGTGCCTACCCTGGCTGATCCAGTTTAGCAGACCTCTGTCTCTGGTTGCTCTGGAGGGTGGCTGGTTCTGTGTGACTGGTTTAATATCCCCATTTTGATCTCCCTGTTGTGGCTTTGCTGCTTATCTTGATACTAACCACAGCACCAAGGCAGGCCAAGGCAAAACAGAGAAGCATGTGTTAAGTTGATCCAAATGTAGACAACAGACCTATAAAGGTATCAGGGATGCATGTACATGAAGAAAACCAAGGGCTTTGGAGGACTCTTAAACAACAGAAGTAATTACATCAATTGAACCAGCCTCTTCCTTTTCTTTTTCTCTTCTTTTTTTTTTTTTTAGAAAAAAGACTAGACTATTAGCTAATTGCACTACTTTCTAGATTCAGCATGAAAAGAGACCTTTTAACATTTCTGAGTGCCCTTCAAATAATTAGATTTGCAAAACTCACCCTGTAGTATTCTATTAAAATTAACTATTTCACCTGGCAGCAGTTAAATAAAAAAGTGAAGAACACAATTTGTGTCAGGCACCGGACAGTGATGGTGGGAACATTCCCAAGGTACCTTCACAGGATTTGTTTAAACTGACTTCAGAGCCATATAAAAAAACATGCAGCTTTTAGAACTTGCACCAAAGAAACTAAAATGCAGCTTTTAGAATTTGCACCAAAGAAACTAAAATTAAGGCCACTCAAATAAGAGAGACAGGGGCAGGACCTGGGAAGCTCCTGATGCTCACCCAGCCTCCTTTGCAGCACCAATGCAGGTAAGGTGCTGCTGGGATCTGGCACATGCAGAGAAGGGATGTCCCCAGTGAGAGCTCGGTGGCAGCTCAGGGGGGCTGTAAAGCAGAGCAGCCAGCTCAGGCCATGGTGCAGCCAGCGCAGCTTTCCCAGCCCTGCAGTGTCTCCCGGGGAGTGAGCAGCTCTTCCCACAGTAGCTTTGGGCACGTGGAGCACGGTGCCACAGGCTGGTCCTGAAGCTAAAAAGGGCTGTGAGCAGGGACAGTGCCTGCTCCTCAGAGGCGGTAATTACTGCAGGGTCAGACTGCAGCCGGGCAGAGCGGCTGCTCTGTGTCACAGGGCACACACCACAGCAGCCCGGGCTCCACCACCACAGCTCCATCACTGCTGGGCACCTCCAGGAGGGGGCAAAGGCAGCATCTCTGCCACCTCTCACCCAGCAACGCCTCCATCACATCGGAGTGCTAACCAGCCTCAGGCCAACACAGCAGCTGTGCTGGGGACACACGGTGTCCTCCCAGCCTGAGGAGGCTCTGAGAAAGCAGAGAGAAGTGCCATAAGGAGGTGGTGATGCCTTGGATTTTAACTTCCATATTTCTCAAATCCTGTAGTGCTTACTGTGTAACTCTGAAGTGTCTTGTAGCCTGGGAGCTGCTGTTCTCTCAAGTTAAGGTAGACGTAACAAAGCCTCTCCAAGCCTGCTCTCCAAGAACAGCCAGACTGTCCTAGGCCCAAAATGTGTAAACCAACATCTTGAGAAGGGGGGGTAAGCTTGGGGAAATTACATCATTAGTGAAGTTTTAATTGGTGAATTTATGCTGATATGCAAATGCACCAAACCTATAAAGGTGTGAAGAACTCATGACTCGGGGTCCACCTTGGGGTCCATTGTGAGAGCAGCCTCTGACTCCCCAGGCTGTGCCTTTGAAGGCCTTTCAAATAAATACCCATCTTTATTCCCTTACTCCAGTCTAGTCTCTGTGTCTGGGTAGCCACTTCAGGCTTCAGCTGGGGACTGCAGCGTAGCCTCTTGAAGAATCTCTTCTGTGACATCTTGTGGAAGAGGAGCATTTATTCACCACTAACAACAGCAACCTCTTTAAAAGAAAAATTTACCGAAATGAGGTCGACTATGAGCAAGTTACTCATTTGTCATCATCGGCAGCACAGAGAAGGTGCCAGATGAAAGGTCCACAGGTTCTACCTGGCTCTGAAGTCCTGTGTCAGACAACAAAGTCAACTCCACAGCTTTGCAAGCCCTGGCACACAAGAGTGGCTGGGAAAGCGCAGGCCAAGTGAAGTGAATGCTTTGGGGATGTGGGGTGGCACTACTCAGCTGCCTGAGAGGGCATTTTGTACATCCCAAAACAGGACTCTGGGAATGAGGTTTATACCTTTGGTGTCTACTTTGGAGAAGCCTTTTCAACACAAAATGGGCACAAAATGTGGTGCACAGAGTACTGGTGAAGTGAGACGGCTTAGTCAGCCTCATCAAGATAAACACAGCAATCTGGAAATCTCTGGACAAATGAGCAATGTGGGATGATCTTTTTTCAGTCATGTTGCTAGGAGACATCACTGCAGTCAATCATAAAACCATCAACTGCTGCTACTCAGGAATTTTTTTAATAAACACTTCTATACTGAAGAGTAATTCAGTGAAGCTGAAATTGCTTATGGGACCATGCCAGTTTTGACAAAAACAAGCAACAAAACCTGCACTGGTGAAGATTTCTCAGGTTCCAGATAAAATTTGTGGTCCATAAAGTGTAATACCAAGGTTGGTGTCACCAGCATACAAAACAATCAAGAGAACAGCTCAAACCCACATTCAATGATATCCCATAACAGAAATATACTGGTCTGCTTTCCAACAACCCATAAGAAGTTAGTAAGTAAATTAAGTCTATGTTAAGTAGTTTAATTCACTATACCCATGGATTTGCATATACTGTAGAGAATTTCAAGGGATTTTGAAGCTTGAGAAAGATAAAGACTACAAGCTTAGTCTAATATTCAAAGCTGCCTAATGCCCTGCAAGGGAAGCAACACAAGTTCAAATCCTTGCTCCAGGGCTGTGGGTGAAGGTCAGGGTGAAAGCCAGCTTTCCTCAGGGGCTGGGGGTTTGCTGACAGCTTGGCACTGGGATCAGGATTTTGTGAACAATTCTCAGGAAGTCAGTGCTGGGTTATGCAGAACAGTAAAGGTTGAAATCTGAAAGCAATGTGCAGAACAGAAAGCCCCTGTTTTAAACATTCCTGACAATGGAGGAGATGGTTGTGTTTTCATGGAGCCAAGCTGCCTGTGTGGAAAGGCTGGAAGGTAATGAGGGTAGAAGAACAATTAGGCAAGAAAAGGGAAACTAAGCTACAAGTAATGCTTCATAAGGCTGAAAAAAAATGACTGAAGAGAAAATAACATTAGAAATTGTTTTCAAAGCTACATTTCTTCTAGAGAATCTGCACAGTAAAAATACCAACTGTTATGCACTTTGCTAAATGAGCACGTGAAAGATTTTAGGGGAAGCAGAAAAAGGAGATATCATTATTCAGCACTTTTATTAAACAACTGCAAAAACCAGCAAACTAAGAGAAAAAAACTCAACCCATCCAGAAACAGAAAAGTGAAAAAAAAAAAAAAAAAAGAAAAGCATAGCTCTTTATAATTACATGTATATTTTACCTTCACCCATCTGTAAGGAAAAAACTACGTTTAGAATACAACCATGAATAGAAAAGCATATACAACAAAAGCAAAAGGAAAAAAATAAAAATAGTAATTCTAACAGTAAATGGCAATAAATTACTTGTGCTAAGAGAGTTTAGGGGTACTAGCTGGGGAAAATGTTTGAGCTGGTCACATTGCCCTTGCTTTTCTTTGACAGCACCATTTTTCACAGAAAGTCCTGGCAAGAATGACTGCCTGCAGTGGTTTTACTCTTGGAAACAACCCACATGAGGTGGCTGCATCCAGACTGCTGCTGAAAAAGCCACAGGTGATAACAAACTGTGCCTCACTGTGTGTCACAGCAGGCTGACACCTGCCTCTGGTCCCAAACACCGTGTTCATCCCCTCAGCTCTTTGTTCAGCACCAAAACTCTGCCTGGCCTGGGTGTGAGCAGACCAGCAAGGTCAGGGGAGGAAAGCAGGGTCCCAGAGCCACCTATGTACAGATGTGTGTCACCAAACAAACAGTTCAAGTCCTTGTGCACAGCCAAGAGTGGCTGCTGTGCCACTGCCAGCGGCAAGAGCTGAGTGAGAAAATAAAAAAAATCAGACTGGGAGCCTCTAACCCATGGAATTGATCCAGGGTCTGTTTTGTGGGAAAACACATCCCACACTACAGGAAAGGCCAGGGAGACAAGTCTGGTACAGATTATTCCTTATGCAGGGATTTCATTGCTGGCAGTATGAAAATGAATCTTTTAAATACTTGTTTCCTTCTTGCTTGAAGCTCCTCAGCTAACCCTGTATACATACACAGTTATGTATAATGCTCCCAAGTGGAGAAGGAAACAGCAGGGCACACTGAAAAGTGTAATTCTGATTCTTAAGCTTTGTTTCTAAATAGGAAAACAGCACAGCAGTCAGTGTGTCTTTATTACAGGATTCACAGAGACAGGACAGGCAAAGAGGACAAAGGTCTAATATTACAGCAAACATTGTTGTAGAAATCTAAACAGTAAGCAAGTCCTGTATAATATGCTGTATAATATATGTGCTGGAGATATCTCTATCTATCTATCTGTAGATAGATATGGTCAAGAGAGCATAAGCAAGACCTTTCTTGCACTGACTTGTTACTTAGCATTCAATAACTCACTGCCAAATGAAAAATACAATTACCGAGATACCCCTGCAGAAGAAAAGTGTACTTCAACTTTCTGGCAAAACTCAAAGTTCAATTACCCCGGGGCAAATCAATCAAATGTGTGTGCAGCAAGCAATGAAATAGTACAGATGTCACCTCAGTGCTTTCAGCTGAAGATGGTTTTCCTTCTTTTTAAATATCAGCAAGTGGCACTAGGAGACATTTACAAAGCTCATATTATGCAGAAAATAAAAAGAAATCTATCACTGTGATTTAGAGCAGTACAGCACAGTGCTTTGGGCACAAGTAACAATAAATAATGAACATTCATCACTGGTAACCGGTGCAATGATCTGATTTTTATAGACACTGAGATTCATGACTCCAGTTTAGCACTGTATCCCCCACGTTCCCATAGCTGGAAGCCAGGCCTGCAGGGGCAGCTGGGAACTGAGCCATGTGCACGTGTCCGGATGTGTGGCCAGGACACAAATGGCTGCGTGCACAGCAAGCCCCACTCAGCCCAGGGCAGAGCCCCCTGTTTGGATGGGGCTGGCCTGGGATTCACAACTGAAAGCTTCCCAAGGGGAGCACAGGGCCACACTGTGCACTGACAGCTTGGAAAGTCACTGCTCTTTGCTGCTTCAAGAACCTTTCCTTGCCCTTTTCTTATGAGCAGCACAAAACTGCACTTGAGTTCTCCGCTCTGAGACTCAAACCTCGCTCTGGGCTTCTCCAGCCTCTCCCACAGGCCCTGCCCTGGTGAACAACCCCAGGGACACTTTATCCCAATGACCAGGGTGGGAAGGGATGACCTACACTTTGTGCTGCCTGGAATGGAGATCTTGGGTTTCCAGCAGGGATCATTACACAAAGTTGGGTTTGTTTCTGTTCTCTGTTAATTCAACAGTCCTAGAATTGACATGAAATTTTGTAATCACTTTCAAGTGGCTGAAGGGAACCTCGAAATGAAGTCCTCTAACTTCAACATTTTTTGCTAGTTTCCTTTCCCTCAGCCTGTGACTTATTTAGCTATGGCTACAACAAATCACAGAATATTCTGAGTTGGAAGGGACCTAGAAGGATCATCAATTCCAACTCTTAAGTAAACAGCCCATACAGGGATTGAACCCACAACCTTGGTTATTAACACCAGACTAAGCAAATGAGCTAGTCTCAGTGTTAAATGCTTTTTTCAAAATTGGAAACTATACAAATTCAGAATGCCGATTAAAATTGAGCCTGAATTTTGAAACAATAGACTTACCTACCTGTAAACAAAATTATATTTGCATTTTATATCATCAAAACAATTGATTCACAAAACTGATTAAGTCCATAGAACAATGGAAATTAAAAGACCACTTAAATACACAAAGTTAATACTCACTGTAGTTGTGTAAAATTGATATTTTGAAACATTAGAGGCATCTTAAAAATTTTTATTTAGCATATTGAAAAACAAATGTTACAAAAAATTTTCTATAAACATAGGCAAAAATGTTTAAATAGGATAATTTAATGTAAACCAAACCCCTTTAAAATACACAAAACTGTAATCAGAGGTTATTTACATCCAGTGAAGAGAGAACAACCTTCACTAATGTTAATATCATCTAAGCAAATCATTAATTTCCATAATTTCTTAAAACAGCAACACCTTTAAGTTAGTTTTAGTAGCTAAATCATTTCAGTCCTAATACAAGATAAAATTCAATGTTAAATTCAGAAGTGGGAAAAGCAGTACCCTGACTATTCATGTCATCAGTCAAGACAGCACTGCATTCAAAGTTGCAAAACCTTAGAGAGGTACAACTATAAATTTATATTTATTGCATGACAATGCAATTACAGGATAGGTAAGACAACAAGAAAAAAAAAGCTGTATAAAACCCCAGTACAAATAAAATTTTATTTTTCAATCAGGTTAGAAAAGCCAACCACAAGACTAAGCTATCTTCCCACATTTCACAAAACAGAACAAAACAATTTGTAATTTGACACTATTCCAAAATGGAGAAAACTGTTCATGTCTCAGAGGAAATGCATTTGCAGAACTGTTCCACACAGGTTTCATTTAAATATCAAATTTATTCACCAAGACATAAATTTCTAGCCTACAATGGCTTTCATACTCATGCACTCATGGAGAAGGCATTGTCCAATTAATTAGACTCATAGATCACTTTAAATTTTTGGTTGTGACTCTTTTGGAATGGCAAGCATCAATTTTGGATTGCACATCAATGTGTCACAGGACACAGTAACAGTATAAAGTAACCTATTCAACTTAGGAGCCAGAAACAAACCTTTTAAAAGTGGTAGTGGAATACAGAGTAAAGAAAAAACAACAAAAAAAAAAAAGGAAAAGGCCAGCTCATCTCTAAACTACTAAGGCAGACTGCCCATGTTCAGGGGATGATGGCAGCTGCTTAACAATAGAATGCCGTTAAGCACATGTTAATGGACACGGGTGATCTGCATGCCTTTCCTACAGGAAAGTCCAATGTCCTGACAAGGAAGTTACTGCTAAAACTACTATCTGTGCTGGCAGGCACAGGAGATGCCAATATGGCACAGACACTGAAGTACCAGCTCTTTCTGAGATGGTTCCTGCACACTGGGATGAGGCACTTTGTTCTGGTGAATCTGCCTAACGCAGTGTATTTATTAACTCTTGCTCGGTATGAAAGGAGCTTTAACTTCCACGAGTGGCAATTCAGGATTCACAAGAGCTAAAACCACTTCAAAAGAAAAGTTTTAACAGTCCACAAATGAAGCCCAGGCAATTTTTGTGTCCAACACATAGTGTACTTACCGGCCTATCTTAATGTATCTATTATATATAATGAATATAAACAAGAGTTACAGTTTTGACAGTGGAGTCAGGAATTTGGCCAGTTCATCTCTAGTACAACTTGCCTCAGCAGCTGAAGATCACCAGCAGGCAACAAAGGCAACCCCCTCTTTGCCAAAAGACAGAACTCCTGACTCCACTTGTCAATACATTAGATCATACTCTTATCAAAGTGTGCATTTACACACCCATCTATACCCATACATTTCGTTCCAGTCTCCTTCCATAAAAATTCTTTGGGAAAAGAAGGGCCAAGCCCCCATGAGAGGGACATTAAGAGCAATTTCAAGCAGATGGCACTGGCATTTCATTTGAGGTGTTTGAAACAAGACAGTTTGGGTTTCTGTTGTAAGAAAGCCAAAATAACATAATTTAGTCCTCCAGGGCTCAATACATTTCAATTGGTGTTAATTGATTAGTAGAACACAACAGTACTAAGCTAATGCCACACTACCTTGCTGTGGGAAGAAAGAAAACTGAAACTTAATATTCAGAAATTAAACCAAGCAATTAACTTTTAATATAACCTGTGAAAAAAGAATCACCACACAAGAATTTGTACCACCTAAACCAAGTGGATGAAATTCTGTACAAGCCTGTATGCTACTTGCATCCATCTCTTCAGCCTCAAAAAGTCACTCCACACTAGTGCTTGGGGTTATGCCTGCATGTTCTTAGAATTCCTTGTTGGAATGGATAAGCAATAAATGTGCTTATTGTTGAAAAAAGATATTTATAGTCTCTGCAAAGAATTTCCACAGGCTCCAGTACAATGTGCATGTCAGTAGGCAAGAGAGTATCAGAACTTGAGGAAGGGTTTTATAGCTGGGGAAGCCTTGAGGAAGGTTTTCATAGCTGGGGAAAAAAGGAAATCACAGACATTGAATTTCTTTCCTTTTTCCCCTTTTAAAAAGGAAAGTAATGCCTTTGGGTGTATGTGCTTATAGATTACATCCTGGTCCCAGTGAAAATCACAGTAGGAAGTTTATGATCAGGATTTTATCCGCTCTTGAGTAGTTCAGTATTACTGTTGCATGAACTTTCAAGTTCTGAAGTTAATATATACACACTTCTCATCTCTAGAATACAAAACTAAAACCAGATAGGAAAACAGGAAAGGCAGAACACAGACAAAAACTTACACCATTAAATTCACCAATTCGTGTCTTGAATTGTCAGCTTCTAAGCATTTACAGAATTTTGAGCTGTAATAGCAAAAGCTTTAGAATACACCTCTCCTGCTAGGACTCTGGAATTATTGCTCTTGCACCAGCATTCTCCACAAGAGATCCTGGCTTGAACACAAAGGCTCCCAGCCTCCCAAGGGCCAGGAGAGGGTGCAGCATAACAAAAATCCAGGTGAGGAAAAGGAACCAACCAGACAAGAGGCAATACTGCAAAATCAGTCCCCTCTAGTTTAAATAACTATTAAAATGTTGCTTAAGGATTCCCTATTGCAGGGAATTCTGACAGTCTGCAGTAAGAAAGGGGAGGGGGATCCCACAAATCTTGTGGGGAATGTGGACAGTGTTTGGAATAAAACATCCTTCAAAACAGAGGTACTTTAGAGAAGTATGACAGAGCACCACATCTGTATCTGCACTACACTCTCAATACAGATTCCTTATCTTTTAAGACATTCTACAGGGGAAAAAAATCCCAAACCCAAAGAACAAGTGAACCTAAAAAAAAGTGAAATTCATCGTATACAAGTCCGTTAAATTACAGAAATGCATAATAAGCCAAGATAAAGTGCTACAAAATGATTACTGATTTTTAAAAGGTCCATGGCATTCTTCTTGTTTTACTTAGTACTGGTGACTATGGGAGTTAGTGCAATGGCACTGGCTGAACTGGAATTCACAATGTCTTCGTATTGCGGGGGTGGATCTAAATGTTGTTCAGTTTCGCTTCTTGTCACACTGATTTCCCCAGTGGCTTCCTCATAGGAAGGAGGAGGATCACAGTTTGAGAGCCTTGTGGATATTGAGTCTGACCGTGCATCCGAATAGCTCAGACCTCCTGGAGAGAGCCCACTGACTTCATACATTTCCTCCTGTGGGGAATGAACAATGCTGAGAGGCGGCGGGAGGGGCCCTCTGCCATCAGCACCATCGCCCAGCGCTCCGGGGGCTCCCCTGTGCACGTACACCGACTGCCTGCGCATTTTCTTTTTAAACAGGCATCTCCAGATGACAAAAATGACAATGAGGATAACAAAAAGGCCAATGATTAATGGAAATGCAAGGTAAAATGAATACCAGCTATGTCCTGTGTTACTTTCTCCCTGGAGTCCATTTTTGTAGACTTTCCAGAACTCCTTCTAGAAGAGCAAGACACAACATGTCAGAAACTATAACACAGTTAATAAAAAACAACAAATGTAAGCAAGTTGTTTTAAAGAATGAGGAGGAAAAAAAAAAAGCATTTCAAATATTGATGATTAAAATAAGAACTGGCATGGATAAGCACACATAAACTTTAAATTTTTCTTCTCATGTTATTAGTGATACAAGAGGGATTTGGTATTTTAAAACAAACTCCTCACTACTTTTAAGATTCTTATGTCTGCACTAAATGTTTACAAACATGCAGCACAGACGGGACTAAGCAATAATACACAAAGAAAAGAAAAAAATCCAACCATAAAACAAACTAGAAAAAAAAGTATCTCAGAAGCCCCTGCCTTATCAGCATGCACATCAGCCATCTGGTGGATCAGAATCTGTCAGCACCACTCAAGGTACAAGTTTAGGGTTTGTTTGTTTGTTTTAAAATTGCAATAACATACTAGTACAATTTGACAGGGAAACGCTGGCTCAGAATGACAGACCATTTTGGCAAAGTACAACTATTCTGCGCTGTCTTATCATAATTTAGACATGTCCCACCCTCTGGCTCATACAGCAATTGCTGTCAGCTTATTTTGAGTTGATCCAGATCCTCTGTTTACAGTTAAAAATAGCTCCATAACTATGAGACTATTACACAGATTATTATATTCTAGAAACCTTGACAGCATAGCTACAGACAAATGGAACATAAAGTGAAAATAGGAACAAGTAAAAACAAAGATAAAGGGGGACACCAATACTTGAAAGTCCTCTTTGCTATATTAATATGAGCAAGTGGGAGCACAAATACAATGTTACCATCCAATTTCTTTTGCAGTGAATGCTATGAAGAAACAGTACAAAAGAAAAGCATACCCTGCCTCAAAAGAGTAGCCATCCTCACCTGTAATGTCTCTCCTACTGTGAAACACTTCCACTGTGTTTTACATATTTAGTATTAATTTAGTATACTTCAGTATACTATTGTAGTATAATTTAGTATAATTTAGTATACTTCAGTATACTATTGTAGTATAATTAAAAAACCCAACCCCCAAAAACTGTAATAAATTACACCCCCCAGTCCATGCCAGAAACTATGAACTCTTCAGCTTTCTTTAAAAATGCACAGACCTGACCCCATCCTGCTCCTGCCAGCATCACATTAATTTTAAATGACAGCACTCATTTCATGCAACTATTTATAAAACAGTCACCAGGTAGAATTGAAATTGTCACTGCTCAATTGCTAGTAAATGATGTATTCAGGTTGCAGACTGACTTTGTGCACAGACAAATCAGATTCATCAGTTTTTTTAGTTCAGGTCTGCTGCCACATGATGAGCATTAAACAGAAAATGCCACTAAAGTGATCCCAGAGGCAGCTTGAGTCCAGAAGCACAATCCCTCTAGCATGGAGATCAAGCTTTTCCAGTGCAAAGGCAGGACCAGGACACCATGGGCAAAACACACACAGCACTTCTGGGTCAGAATTTACCCACGGTAAGAGCAATGCCATGTGCATGAAACAATTGACTGTTCTGTAAATTTTCTTTTACAAAGATAAATTCAGTTGTTTTTACATCTATGTGCAAATTTAAAAACCAAAACAATTTCAACTCCTACACCAATCCAGGATCAGGTATGTCCCCTAAGTTTTAAGGCTTGACACCACAAGCAGTTTGTTACAATGCCCCTCTTTGATGTGAACCCAGGTCCAAATCACCTAAGCTGTGTTGGGTGGCATTGGCTGTAAATAAAGCAAGAAAGTGTGGGAAGATGGATTCTAAATACTTCTCTACAAGGGCCCTCCTTGACATGTGTTCCACACTGAACCCCAAACCAACTGTTCTGAGTTTAGAAAAATGTATTTCCTGGAAAACTAACAGTGAAAAATGCCATTAGCTGCACAACTGAGGGCTTTTGGGACCTCTGCATGATAAAACCTGGCAGAATCAAACACCTCACCCTCTCACCACCAGACTACCAGGCAATTAAGAGTACCTATTACTTTTGCATCTGGTTAGAATACAGCTAAATAGATTATTTAGTGGAATAAATAATATATTGTTAACTAAAAAAAGCAGAGAAGGATTAATTAGGATTATGAAATGCTACTGTATGTACTGGAAACAAACTTCCCACATCATCATTCTGTGGCCTCAATAGCAGCAAAGAAATAATATGGTATGATGTTTGTTTTTAACACCAAAGTTCCAAAGATTTACTGAAAGTCATTAAATATACTGTGCAAGGATATGTCATTTTAAACACTCTCTGGAGGAGAGAGGCAGTTTTGATGAAAGAGAAGAAATCCCACTTGTCCTCTAACAATCTATTTTGTGTTGCAGACTGCAGAAGAAATGCACTTTATCCAATAGAAAGGTAGTAAGTGGTGACTGGTATTTTAATAGTGTTTCCATGTTACTTCTGAGTCAGATCTATCTGCTGGAGAAAATGTCTCTGTATCCTCTTCAGAAAGCTGAAACAGCATCTCTCCCTGGCACTCTGCTACTCGGCAAAGCAGCAGAAAAGCTGTTCTGCTCTCCCAGAGTGCCAAGCACGTAGTGCAGAACAGGGTATGTTGCTTTGGGGATGTTTGACTTGGTGATGTGACCAGACAGATGCATAAAGAGCTTAAAGTAAGAGTTTAAACTGCCTTAAGGATGAAAGTAGTTTAATGTCCTCTTTCATTTACATTCAAGGCAAAGAAAATTCAAGACAGTTCAGACTCTCCTCAGTTAAAAATTACTTTAGGTCTATTACTTTCTTATAGAGACAGAGGAATAAAGTTCTGCTCACAAGTGAAAAACATGATGAAAGAAACTCTTGCTTAGTATGAAAAGAAAAAAAAAATTTAAATGTTCTTCAGGGGAAAAGAAAAAAACAACCAACCAAAAAACCAACTCCACAAAACCCCACAAAAAATAACCTTGTTAGCATACTAGATCCCAGGTTCCCAGCTTGCATTTTTGCAAGTCAGATCTCGAAGAGAAGCACAAAGACTTTTAGTTCCAGGCTGCCACAACTGACAGGAACTGCAGAAATTCATCCTTCAGGTCTGAGTTGCACAGTTGCCAAGCTCCCCCTCTGCTCTGTCACCCCACAGCTACACTGCAGTGTAAAGTGATGGTGCAGGAGGAATGCAGGACATCTGGTCAGAGTCAAATCCTGCCCAACAAAGCCACAGACAACTTAGATGAATTTGCACAGTGTGAGGATTTGTACTAACTACTATGAAAAAGACCAAGAGGGGGAAGAATGAAAATTTACAAAGTAGTTGTAAAATTGATACAGAAAGTTAAAGAGTAATTGATAAACTGGAAAACTCACGGCACATACATCCCTCCCACAACTGCTGGTCTCTTAAACTAACATCAGAAAGGACTTTCTGCTTGACAAACTCACTAACTTGTGATTAATGAAAAGGACACTTCAGTAATCATTTATCCCTGAGTGCTGTACAACTGGGAATACCAGGTGCAAAAACCTTATAAGGCTGAAAAACTTAAGCAGACCACAGAATCAGATAACTGCAATGGAAAATACTTAGAAAACATCTAACATATATTCCTGCCAAGAACTATTTTTCTGAATGTAACTTAGTGCTTTGGCAAATCCAGTTTGAAATAATGAAAAGGAATTCTCAAGGGCATCCCAAGCCGTTACAGCAAAATTTTCCAGAATTCTATTTGCCTTTCACTTAATATTTCTCAGAACAGAGTCAGTATCAGTCAACTGGATCTGAATGCTGAATCAAATAAGGGATCCGCAATGAAATCAAGAGACTCACATCCTCTTGAGAATTTCAGCAGAGGCCTTTACTACTTTTGGCAGCATTGTCAGCCTCAAATGATCCTTTGTCAATTGTCTAACTTGTTTTAAAGGTGGACCGATAATATGCCAGGCAGAGGGTGAGAACAGAGCAATAAGGAGAAGTGAGTGCACCTGCTACACTCCTTCCTTCTTGTCTGTCCCCAGTTTCAAGTAGCAGGAAAAGATTCACCTCTTCTCTTCCAAGTATTTATCCAGCATCCATAGTTACACACAGACTGACACTGGAAGTCTTACATGATCACATCATTTTAGATCTGATGCTGACAAGTTTTGAGTTGCTTACTAAGCTTTTTAGTTGTAGTTTGTTTTGCTTGAACAAAGCAACACAGAGAACTTGGCAATTTTTGCAATACTTAAAATTCATGGGAAATTGCAACAGGAATGAAAATCTGTGACTTCAGCTTTTAAACTCTTCCTGCAGTTTAATTAAAAAAAATGAGTCAATGGAAATTAAATTAATACCAGTGCTACAATCAGTCATATACTTTGCACAGCAAACTTTGAATAAATCTTTGAGTCTCCCAATAGCCTCTGACTCCTGGCCAGTGACCACGTGCAGTGCTGCCTGCAGGCTACAGGCACTGCCAATAAACAGCTTTACAAGATCACACCCAGGGCTCACCTTATCTATTAATTTCTCTGACAGTAATCGTTGGAGACTGCTGAAGGAGTTCAAACACACATAGGCAGGGATAGGCTCCCAGATTTCATGGATTTCATGAAGAACTTCCATTAGCCAAAACGGATTCCTTGTAATCATGGTTCCAGACCAATTTATCTTCCCTTAATTTACATCACTGTTCTCTGAACCTGTACAAGCTTTTAGGATCTGAGACATCCCGTGGCAAGGCAGTCCACAGCTCTGTTAGCTGGGATGAGGAGAGACTTCAATTTGCTTTGAACCTGCACCTTTCCAGTCTCCTCTGAGGCCCTCTTAGTCCTGCTTTCAGAAGGATGGCAAGTGACTGACCTCAGCTCAGCCTTCATCTCAGACATCATCACATATTCCCTGATTCAATTATGTTATGATCTATTGTTGTTATACAAGTCTTTCCATATCTTTGATCAATTGTCACACTTCTCTGCTCCTTCTTCAGCTACTAATTTGCTTTTAAAGAGATAGGGAGATGAGAGTTGTACACACTCAAGATGTGGGTAAGCTTTCTATTTTGACCCCTGTTCCTTTATTTCAGATTCTTAGAACTCAGAGTTTTTTATTATGTTTTCGCTTTGTCTGACTGCTCAGCATTAAGTAGAAGTCTTCATAGATTGAAATTCTGATCTTGTTCCCAAATTCAGTTCAGAGCCAATCATATATTATAATGAATGTCCCCAATTCCTCCACATGCATTACATTTGTCAACACAGAATTTCACATTTAATTTTACCAACAAAGTCCTGCAAATTATTCCCTGTTGGCTCTAACATAATAGTTTTATCTTTATAACCAACTTTATAGTTTTAAATAATAATTCTGAATCTGTCAAAATCCCCAAGCCTGTCCTGGAAATATTGAATGGCATGTGTGCTTGACATACACAATGCTAATTAAAAACTCATGCACCAAAAATAACCTGAGTGAACTGCTCGGTATTACTTTAATATTACACATCTGCACGTTGCAGACCTGCCCAGAAGACTGCAGAAAAACAAAGAAGCAAGTGGACAAGACAAAAAATACAAAGAGAGAGATTAGACAAAAAGTTACTATGAGATAAATAAGCTACAGCCCTTATTTGAATTCCATTCTATCTATACTATGAAAGCTTTGATCTTGTGTTTCTGTGAATATACTGTATCATGTTCCCAGTCTACTGCATCCATTCCCTTCCCCTGGGACACAGATATTAAGTATTACTAAGTAGCTGTGTGGATGGATACTACTGCAGGACAATGCACTAAATAAAGCCCAATTAAATGAGGCTGGTCAGGCACCAGTGCACATTAGCAGAGCCTGGCCCATTAGCAACTCCCCACAGCAGAAAACAGCAGCCAGGGAAAAAGGATATAGTACTGGAAATGGATAAAAGGTCAGGACCTTATTGGAAGCTCCTTCACCACTTGTGGCAGAAAAGAAATGTAATTACTTCTATTTTACTACTTCCCAAATACCTCTGCAAGGGAAATACTAATTACCACTTTACAGCTTAAGAAAGAAGCAGCTTTGAAGAAACATCACATGTCCTACAACTTCATTTTAATAAATCAGGAAATTCTCATGCCAGACTTACCAATTGCCCCAGCTATGATGCCCACAAAAAGATGCCAAGAACTTAAAACGTCCAGTATGCCTTTACGTCGTTATTTTTTGATGCAGAGCTCAGCCACTGAAGAATGGAATGTGCCACTTGTGTAAATTTTGGAAGAAATCTGTAATGCTCCCTGTGCCACTTTGGCCACTAAATCACTGGCCTTGCCAGCACAATTTCCCTGTGCAAAAACCAAATCTAATGCAATGCTAGAAAACACACAAGCACCCAGCACACTCAAAAGTTTAGTGTCAATACACCCCACCCATCTTCACATACACAGCAAGACATACCGTTTTTTCCTCATTTTCAAATGCTTCTCTTGCCTCTTCATAGCTACAGATTTCTTCTCTGCATTCATGTTCTATGTCCCCTTGCTTTATTTCTTCCAGAAATGTGTTGGCTCTTGGGTATCTTTTTAACACAGAGTTGGCTTTGTCCTCTGTTAAGAACACTGAATAAGAAAAGGGTAGACAACAAAGGTCACTTCTAAAATAGACATCCAAAACCTCATGCTAAAGTCGCTCAAAGAAAATATGCCTTTGAGAAAGTTTTTTCAAAGTCCTCCCCTTTATATGATAAAAGGCCTTTCCTAGTTTTGCTCACTGTTGTAAGTAGTTGGGCCTACAATTTCAGTAGCTCCTGCTAAAATGTCATAAATGCACAGACCTCAATTCAGCATCATAGCCATGTGTGGTGAAACAAGACTGAAGCTGGTGCTTCAGTCCAAGAAGAGTCATTGGAAGAGACAGGCACATGCTCAGCTCAAGCTGACACAGAACAAACAAATCCTGCTTGTCAACATCCAAAATGATATTTGCAACTGCCTGAGAGCATCACAGCCAGAATGCTCTGTGAAGTTTTTGATATAAATATTTATGACTATTACCCAGAGTCACAAACACCACACAGCTGCATTTATCAATGTTTAAGTCTGTAAGCAACTTTGATCAGGGTCCAGCCAGCATTCCTGGATGTGCCACTTCCAGCAAAAGCATCTGAGACCCCAAGTGACATGAGGGGATGATGCTGGTGCATCCCTGCTGTGCTGTGCTGCAGAGGAAGGGGGGACACAGGGCAGACACACAGCCCTGAGAGAGCTCTGACACAGCACAAGCCTTGATCCCTTGGTCAGGAGAGGTCTCTGGTAGCTGCCCCAGCTCGCCAGGTTGTCATTCCTGATGTGGGGACACAGGACAGAGAGCTGGTCAGGACTCTGCTTGGTGGCCATCAGAGGTGGTGACTTGAGGTAGCTCTGAGCACCCATCTCAGTTCACAGCAAGAACTGAACAGGGGATGTGAGTCTTAAAGACTTTGGCCCCTCTTGGCCAAGGCTGGCTGGAGTGGGAATGTTTACTCCCTTCACTCCAGAAATCTCAACCTTGAAATGGGTGCCCTTTTGAGGGTGTGGGGGGAAGTAGACTCTTTCTGTTTTCTTGAACTGTACAGAAAACCTCACCTTATACGATGAATCAAATGAAACAATCCTAAAAGGCAACCAAAGTTCTGATACAGTTATTCTTTATTTGCTTTCCTTAGTTTGCTGTTCAAGGAAGAGAGCTAGAAGCAATCTCTTTTCTTCTGATGTTCCAGCTTGCGATCAAATTCTCTGACCCAATGACTTCTCCATGTGCAGTAACTAGGAACACTTTGAAATCCATCAGCCTGAATTACCCAGGAGGTACATCTGCAGTGCACAATGCAGGAATTCTCCAGGTTAGGAAGCAGGAACATCAAGTCAGTGCTACACCTTTCTTGGGCTCTCAAGTGCCAGCAAGAGGGGATGATTCAATGCACAGCCACACTAATGCACTTGTAGCACTTCCTTGGCCTACACAATCATTTGTGCATTGCTTCATTTACAGCTAGTCTGAAAGGGGTTTTTTCCCCTTAATCATCTCATTTTTAACGTTACAAAAGGAGGACAGCAAGGAAACAATCACTATGTTTTTGCTTTAGAAAGACATGGTGGTATTTGCCAGCACTGATTAGCATAATTAGGCCTAACTAATTTCAGCTTGTTTAGTGTCTGTGGTATACTACTGTAATGGATCTACGTGGCCAGGCTACAGGGGTGGCTTCTGTGAGAAGCTGCTAGAAATTCACCCCATGGCAGTGGAGAAGGAAGCAGAGGAGGTGCTCCAGGTGCCAGAGCTGAGATTCCCCTCAAGCCCACGGGTGCAGACCATGGTGGGGGAGTGACACAGCAGCTTTGGGGGGCACCTGGTGTCCAGCCAGGATCAGTCACGACTTGGTTACAAATCATTAGAGAGTGATCTTCCTCTTGCAGAGGATTAAATGAAGATGTGAAGATTGAATTCCAAAACACCATTGACTCCTATGCTTGCAGCTGAATACATTACATACATGCATCACACAAAATACACTGCTCATGGGGATGCCAAGGGTTCAGTGCATCCAACTCTGCAACTGCACCTACTGCAAATTTGGTTTTCTTCAGCACCACAGGTGAGCACATGGACATCTCCTATTGTGTAAGTTCATTGACTAAATAACATAGAAATTAATATTCAGAAATCTCTTCAAAAAGGAAAAATATGATTTTTTTTCCACTTCCCACACAATTCCCCTCACTTCCCTCTAGGCCTGAATAACTTGGTTTCTTTCAGCCTCATGCCTCAGTGATCACCTCAAGGTGGATGAGCTGAAGGATTCATCCACGTCAGGAATGCAGCACAGAGCCATGCCCAGGGAGGGACTGTCAGTGCTTTTCCTACTTCCCCCAACTCCTTGTGGGCATTCCTGAAGGGAACAAGTGCCATGCCAGACTCTCCTAAGAATGTCCATACATAGAGGCACTGAAGAGTAGATAATGCACTGTAAATTAAGTTTCCCTTCATCCAGCAGATAAAACCTAGGGAATTTCATTTCACAGCTAGAATCCCTCCCTGAAAAGAGCAATGAGGGAAATGATGACAGCTTTGTATTAAATGGAGAGGGAAAAGAAACACAGGAAAATGCAATTAGCTGAAAACACTCTGATTTACAGATTCTGGCTCTCAGAAACAAGATACAAACATTTGTTTCTGCATACACGTCCCAATTTCCAAAGACAATAAAGGTTTAAAAGCTGGTATATTAAGAAGCATTGCATTTGATACATATTGGTATGAGATTTTAGGTAATACTTCAGTTTTCCAAAAGGAGATAATCATACATTTCTGAAATGCACTTATGAAGAACAGCAAAATGTTACTTCAGTTCAAGAATGGACAATATATGACTAAACCCCCAAAAATTTTAATTAAGAATTCACATTCTGAAGGTCTGTCTTCTCTCACAATACAGTATACAAAATGCACATATAACAGAGACAAAAAAAGCTTGCTGAGGAAAATAAACTCCATCCCATATTAATTAGGAATGCATCTGATAAATAACAGTCTCTGGCTAGTTCAGACCAGGAATGCCTTTTGACCCTACAGGACTGGGGAAAAAAAAAAAAGTACATTAGATAGTTTGTTCTGATGTGACATTTTTAATGCTTTGCACAATCCTAGTGACTTCAAATCCTATTGAGAAGTCAATACAAATGTATCATAGAAATAAAAACATGCAATTGAAACACAGGGATTTAAGGAGGATCAGGCACTGCCTGATGAATCCTATCAAAATAGGATAATGGAACTGTATTGCAGAACTCACTTTGACTTCTTAGTATTCCAGGACCATAATCATATAGATATTCAGCTATAGTTGGATAGGAGTGTGCAAAAAGCCTACTTTGGGTTGGATGCCCACCTAGCTAAGCAATGGCATGGCTGAATTCACTACAGCTGTTACTGTGGAGCTGAACATAATCAGGGAAGACTTGCATGCGGTAAGAATAAAAGAATGAAGCAAGATAAGTCACATTTTCACTTTCTTAAGGAGATCAACTAGCAAATACAAGAAAAAAGAAAAGTCAAAATTATTATTTTGGCATTATGTAAGACACAGATCATCTAATATCTCTTCTACTTCCCTAATTTTTGTAGGATATAGATGAAGATGCACAAGTACTAAATTTAATGCATTTGAATACATAATTTCTTCAGACATGCCTGTGCTCTGTATGTAACGGTAACAATTGGCTTTTACCAAATTTTTATGTATCAGAAAGCTTCCAAAGACTTACTTTCACATACTATTATTGAAGAGAACAATACAGTCAGATCAATTTATTACATATCCCCTGGAAAGCCTGCCTGCTCCCCTAATAGTGAATGGATACTCTAGCAAGGTGAAATTCAATCAGAACCAGAGCCAGGCAAGGACGTGAGAGCATCAATGTGTTGCAGCCTGCCAGCTGAAGCTGTCACAGGGAAAGAAAACAGGCTTTAGGTCTGTAGTGACAGAAGGAACAGGGAGCAGCAGTGTGGGAAAAGTATTCTGAGACACTGAAGTGCCACTGAAGCAAAGCCCAGGGCAGCCTGGACACCAAAACCAGTTCTATTGAGACCATTATTAAGGTTCCTTTTTTAACTCTTTACCAACATCTGAGCAGACTAAAATCACTACTAAATGGTAAAATAAACATTTTAGCTCTAAAATTGAAGCTGCTGCTGCTATTAGATCTTTCTGTAGGTCTTAATAAATCCATTTGGTTTGAATAGGGCTGTAAGGAGAAAAATTATCTGTGCTCTTAGTTATAAAGTTTAAAAAGTGACTTCTGCTCTGAGAATCTGGAGTTACAGAGACAAGCTTAAAACCAGTTAAAACTAAAGTACTCAAGGCTGGAAATTCAGCTCTGTGGTCTTCATTGTGCAGCCAGCTTTCAAAGGGCCACAGTAAGTCTGTGATGATTTTTATGGTCTGCAAATAATATCTCTGTCAGAACAGTTGCATGACTCCAGTTCAGCTCAGCGTGGGCAAAGATCTGCATCATCCATAACATCAAAGCCAGTTCAATGCCAGAGGGCATCTTTTGTGCAAAGAGACTGGGATTATGAGCAGAGGGCAGTTTTGGGGTGCATTACTGTCCACTTCACAGGAAATAATAGAGAATGCAGACTCATCACTAGGTTAAACTTACCACTATCCATGGTGATTGCTGTCAAGGCAGGGAACTTGCAAATATCAAGTCTGTAAATAAAAGAGGAAACATCCTGTTGAATTTGTGAATTACAATCAACTTGGGAAAGTTTCTCTTGATTCATAAATACTGGTACAAATACATCAGTATTCAAAACTCCATGATCAAAATTAATCCCTCTTTTGAGTTATACCAGCACTGCATGAAGGCTGATTTCAGTAGTATAGGCACTCTATCCAAGAAAAAGTTAACCTTTGAAATGGTGAATGCTTTAACATTTTTCAAATTCAGAATATCAAAAATGTTAATACGAAATAAGAGGGTGTGTACAATTTCAAACAAAATGCAACCTGTTTTGCCTAATTAAATTTGAATGGTATTACATTCTCCACTGTAATTACTTATACCTTAACTAAGATTTAAATTCACTCCACAGAGATCATCAAATCAACTTGTTTTCTTTAGTCTACAGATCAGATTTTTTGAAATCAGAGTGAACATATGGAAATTCATTCAGAGTCAGCTACTGATTAAAACAGGATGCCTGCATAAAGTTCAAGGGCAGAACAAGACCTGCAATTTGGCAAAGGAACTTGCACTATATGAGAGGATCCCAATCTGCCCTACAAGAACTTACACGTACTTTGTACTCCATCTTGGAAAGAGAACAGACAGGAGCTGCTCTCAGTTGAGAAAGTGCCTGGAGCTCATTGCACCCACCAGGCAGAGAGCCAACAACAACTGAATCTGGAGGCAGCAAGAGTAGTGCAGCTCCTTGGAGTATTTTTTGGCATGGGAAAAGTCAGGAAAATAAAAGCTTTCAGCAAAGTAAGAGAAAGGTGCAACTGCCTAACCAAGTCAGTAGAACATGATGAGGTTAAAGGGATTTTTATTAATAAATTAGCTACTCCTAAGGGCTAGCACCAGTCTCCAGAGACCAGGTTACACATCAACATATCACACCACGCAGATGTCCTCACTTTCCATAAATCCAAACCCTTATAGGCAAGCCTTTCTGTAAAAAAGGTTGGCCAGGCCATGGCTGTTGTGATAAACAAAGAGGGAAAGTTAATGTTCCAGCCTGGGCTGCCTAACACCATAACTCATCACGCAAGAGCAGACTGCAGTACTTGTAGGGACTGCTGAGGTGAATGGTGCTCCATGAAGACACCCCAGCCTGCCAACAAAACTGCAGGAGTGGCACTACAAGATGTGGGATGAAGGGGCAAACTGATTTTAAAGCAAGTTCATCAAATCTCTGGTAAGGTAAATAAATGTGAATAAAGAGCAGACATTAAGGCACTCTGAAATCTCACCACCACAGTGTTTAGCTTGTTGTTACTTGGTATTGTAGGTTGACAGAAGCAGAGGGCTTTTTTTTAAATTTTTCAGAATAGATATAAAACCTCTTTTAATAGCAAGAATTTTTCTTAGCAGACTACTCTATGCCAAAACAAATTACCTTTGTCCTTTGCTTCTTGAATAAAAATTAAATTAGTACATTTAATGATTAGTCACATTGTCAAACCCCAAATATCTGTGATGAAGAAATTGCTAAACTTATTAAAATAAACAAGCCATGAAAGATTTGGCTAGTGGCATAACTATTTTCTTCACCAGTTATGTTATTATTTTTTTTGGCCATATATTACCACCAGTTTCAGACAGCTGATTTAGCAATCAGCTACATAAATACACATCAATATAAGAGGCAGCACCCAGAAGTGCTCCCTTGCTCTGTAAGTGGCAGCAATGCAGTGAATTAAACATACCTTCCTATGCTTCACCTCTAATGGGGTCATTTCTTTTGCAGTCAATTTCACTTAGTCTTTAATGTTTTACCCTTTTAACAAAACTTGGGTGTGGATTTCTACAACATTCAAAAAAAACCAACAAAAACAATACAAACAGAACAGAACACAGGCATCCACATCCATGAGTCACAACCATTCTGACGGCTCTGCCTACTTGGAACTGTGTTAGGAAAAAGGGGACTTAGTGCCTCCCCCCTGCTGAGGGATGTTTTCCACCAGGAGCAGAGCAAGTCACTGCTTCTGCCTTGGCACCTGGCACTAAGTATTTGGCAAATCATATTCTCTGGGAATCAATATCAGAACACTGATACAGATTGGAGAACTGGGGAAAACAAATGGAGAAGAAAAAAGAAAACACAGAAACAAAATATCTTTTAATTTCTTCAAAGGAAATTGTATTAGTGGCTAGTGACAAAATAAAGAGTTGCTGAAGTGGCTGAAGAACACCAATTATGTTTCCTTTTACCTCCTTCATTACAGAAGGAAACAGTATGTACTTCTCTAGGAAATATCAAAGCTTTTCAGTCAGTGGCTGTAGTGCAGAAACTTCCCTTCATCAATTCACATAAGATTCTTACGGCAGTTACAAGTATTCAGAGCTCTCTGGAACTAATTATGCCCATTCTCTGACAAATGTGTCTTTTCTATGGTCTCCTGACTTTCCTCTCAAACTTCATTTCCAAGCTCCCACAAATTACAGCGTCCTTCTGTGACACCCAAAAACCTACAGGGCCAGAGGTTGATTGAGGACACAGGCAGTGGCTGCCCCACCACTACATGGACATTTCACTCATGGAACAGACTCTCCCACTGCAGAGGAACTGCTTGGGTCGTTGCCCTCTATTAATAGTCCCTTCCCCTAAAGGGATGGAGTTTAATTATACTTTAGTCCTCTTCTCTGACACTCTTGGTTCAAACTGACTAAATAGTTCAAAGGTGGCTGGGAAGAAGGGATTGAACAAAGACAAGTACAAAAATCTTTTTTGCCATCATAAGCCAGCTAATAAAGAAGAGGGCTGGTCACACCACAGGAACATCCCGACTTGCTACTGACTCATTTATTCCTCTGTCCAACTCTTTACTTAGTTTCCTGCTTTTAAGTCTTCACAAACCTTACTGAAATCTATGATGGCCCTATGGTTTTAAAGCAATATTCAAAATTAATGAATAATTTTCATTTCTATACACAAATGCAAGAACAAACACACACAGGTCCCATACCCCTGACAGTATCTAAATATCATCAATATTTATTGTTTCATGAATCCCTCTTCTATGCATCTTCTGTAAGGTTATACATCATCACCTTAGATATGTGACAACACAGTGGACAGCTGTACAGCCTTATACCCATGCTGAGTGTGCAATTCTGAGTTAATGGCAGCTGATGCAACCAACACATGACCTTTCCTGACTGCCTGCTTGGCTGTCAGCAAAATGGTTAAAAAACCAAAACAAAAAACAATGAACCACACACTTCTACTAGGAATTATAATGACTCAGTGGGAAACACTGAGTTTAAAGCCTGTGAGACAGCCCAGGACCTATCAACAACCACCCCTGCTATTTACCAGCAGTACCCTGCTCACCAACAGGTTGCAGCCCCTAAGCAAGGAGAAACATCTTGCATGAAAGAGGAACTAATATTCAAGTAACAAACCAAGCTGCACATTTCTTTCCACAACTAGCCTACATTTTTTTTTCTCAATCCTGAAAGCATACAAATCTTGCATACACTATTTATAAACAGAGCCTAGAATATTTCTACACATATTTCCAAAGGTGGTAATCATATTCTAGCAGTGGCAACCTCTCAAATTGGGAAAGTAACTAATTTCAGTATTAAAAACTGCCTGTCTTAAGACTGTGTTTCTCCAAGAATTTGTTGCATTTATTAAGATAACCATTTTTGGCTGGCAGGCACACACCTCTTCTGGGTACACTTCCTGATTCCAAGTGTAATGGCAGCTTGTGTGCAGCACGTACCATTAAAGGGCAGAGGATCTGACTGAGGGCACACAAACTGGCTGCACTGTTCTCCCTCACTGTCATGTGTTCCAAGGATACAGAATATTGAGAACAAAGTGAGTCCTTAAGGGAAGGGAGTAGAAAGGGAAGGGAATATAAGGCTGATGTAAAGCAGCAGCAGTATTTTCCCTCACTTAGTTTCTCACCTGCTGTGTTAAAAGGGACTTAAAATACTGCAAGGCCCCCTGCTCCTCTCACAGCTGGGGAGGGATGTGCATGACAGTGTCCAGGGATAGAAGAGGCTTTTTTTCATTCTGCAATAGAACTATGACAAGTGATACAGCTGTTAAGTTCTGTTTTGTAATCTGTACAATTCATGAAGCCAAAGAGCTATATAATTTTTTAAAGTTATAAATATTTAGGTTCATCTGGAGCTTTTTATGAAAGTAGGTCTGTTTCAGGGACACTGTTAACTAAAACACCAGTAGACATTCAGTCTAAAAATAAACACCCCTGTTCTACCTCCTCCTGGCCCAAACCAGGTGCAATGCAGCAACTGAAACACTCCTGGGGGAGATTTGTTTAGAAGAAATATTAAAACATTATCAATCTGACTTCCTGTGTAGCTATTTAATTATCTGACAGTCATTCATTCAGAATGTATAATGTGTGTACCTAAAAATCGCACTCCCACCACATGTCTTTTAAATGCTTGCAAAAAATGTTACAAAATACTACCATTTCACTTCTTGCTATCTCCTTCCAAACAGCGTACAGAAAAAGCATACCAAAGGATGTAGATGGATTCAAATGCTGGAAAAATAGATTGATTTTTCTCTGAACAGAGATTCCATAGGATATGGGAGAACCCTGTAATTATGAAGTTCAGTTTACTTGCAAAAGCAAGGTTTTCCATGGAATTTGGTTGGAATAGAGAGGGAGGGAACACTTTAGAAACTACTGTCAGAGGAGAATGCAAAAGATTTATCCCACCTCAGACTACATGGGACAAGGATAAAACAGAGAACTGAAAAACCTTTTGCTTTGTATGTGCTATTTGATCACAGCATTATAAAACATCCTCATTAATTTAAGCACCCAAAACCACAGACCAGATCACTAAGAGGAACCTGTACTTAGCAGATTGCCACTGCACCCTAAACCCAATGAAACAGGTCATTACTCACAGAATGAGCATGCACAGGGCATAACACCACCCTGTTAGCAGAGAGAAGGAAGCTCCTCAGGACTGCAGCTGGAGAGACTGAGTCTGAGCTTCTGCCTCAACTTCATTACCCCTTCACTGGTACAGCAGCAGCAATATTCTGGCTGGTTATTCTCTGGATACTTCCAGAGGTTCAAAGGGGGAATTGCTATAAGCTAAGCTCTTCCTTCCCCTCCCTTTAAAAACCAAACAAGAACATTCTCCTGATACATCTTGGCGAGCAGGACATTTGGCAGGAGAAGTAACAAAACTCTCTTCATAGAGAGGGAGAATTTTGGTGGATTGCATTGTTTTAAAACTCCGGGGGACCATGTGGGGCAGTTCCTGGGAGGCGTAATTGAGCACTTACATAACCATCTGTGTGGAAACCAGAATTCCACAAATCCTCAAGAGACCGTGCCATTCCCAGCAGCCTGAAGAGTAGAATTTCAGACACCTCTCTCTTCTGTAAGCTACTGTCAGAAGACATTGCTTTAGGTTATACTATCTCCTATAACTTAGGAATCCAAATTTAGAGCATTTAACTTGATAATCCATTGAAATTTTGATATAAAAATAACCAATTCCTCTCCTTTTTTAAGTGAGAATGAAGAACGATTAAATAAAGTTTTCACAGTAGGATGTGCTTTTATCCTGATTTTGTTTGGACACAAAACTGATACTATGTCACTTATCTATTCCACATTCTGCTCCTCCCCTAGTACCTTTTAAATAAATCTGACACAGATTTCTTCTGTGCTCCCACACATTTTTCATGAAAATCAATGACCAAGAAGAACAGAGAAAACCCATTAATGCTCTCACTGAAGTGAAGATGGGTTTACCAACTGCAGCAGCATCTCAGCAGTCACGGCACCTTTGGCAGCTGGAAGTCATTATCCATTCTGCCAGCAGAAAGTGACCCATCAGGAAGCAAACATCAAGTCCAGAACTAGCCACAGCCGTTTTCAAGGGGGCAACTCAAGTAGGTTAAAGAGATGAAACAGGGAAAGAGCACGGCCAGCACATGTGAGATGTCAGAATGTTGTGATTTGGGGTAGCAGCTGAACAACAAGGATAAGCATGTTAGGGAATGGAGGGGAAGTCAGACTAATAGTGGAAAAGGTGAAAAGGTAACAGAGACAGGAACACAGCTTCACTATAGATCTGGTGCTCCCTGACCTAATTAGTGTTTGGGTGCCAGCTGGCAAATCTAACTTGTCAGCCTTTGGATATCATCTATTCTAACTTAGGCTTGAATAGCTGGACTCTTTATCTGAAGCAATTAGAGTGGCCATGAATAATAACCTCTAAGTGCATAATAATTATCTCTGTCCATGACTAAACTCACATTAGCTAGGCATGCAGGGCAATAGGAGAGCACCTGAAGAGCTAAACAGTTGGTGCTGAGGATCCAACACTTACACAACACAGGTCAAGGATTTTCCTTAGGGGTAGCTCTAATTTACTTTCATGAGCTTAGCACTGTCTGGCAGTGGGACTGCAGCTCTGAGTTTATCTTCTGGTTTACCTTCATCCAAAAATAGCACAGTCTGAGTGTTTTGAAATGTTCCTGCAATGCAAACCAAAGCATAGTAAGTGGTGACAACTGGGTGATTCCTAGTCTGAACCAAAATGCTACTGCAGATACACCCAACATGCATTGTATGACCACGCTCACAGCAGTAACTGAGTGTGGTCATACTTATAAAGCTGAGGAAAGAACCTTTATAAAAATGATTCCTCAGTAAAGAGCCAAAGGTTGCTATGGGGTGATAGTGAATGTTTGGGAAAAACTTCCTCTGAAGCTATGAAATCACTCTGATAAATCAGTTGACAAAAACAAAGGTGAAGCTCTCCCTCAAACTTAAAAACAAACCAAACCACAAAACCTCTCAAAAATAAAAAATCTCACCACGGTCAAAGAGATTTCTGAAGCAGTCTATGTATTTGTCTTTTGTCTTCAAGTTAGGTTCTTGACATGGAAATTAAATACTACTAATACACAGGACATCACAGGGCCCAGTCCAAGGCTAAAAACCTGAAATACTGGAGTGGTTTCTCAGAAACATCAGAAAAAGAGACACACAGAGACAGCTAATCCAGGAACTATATGACAACCCTCACCTCCTCAAAAACTTCCACAAACAAAAAAAGCACATTCTTCCTGCACACCCCTAAGGAGTGGAAACTTGCAATTACAGATTAAAAAACTAAGCATCCAGTTTATGATCACCATTACTGGTATTTTCAATCACTTCCTCTCCAAAATGCTATCAGCTTCTAAAATCATAAAGTAACACACAAAGTCAATACATAATAAACCAGTGAAAGTACATGATCCCTTTGCTACACATTTACAGGTGGTTGAAGTGTTAAATAATGTATTGATAAAATCCTGTGTTATACTAGTAAAGTGACAGCTGCTTATTGACTATCTATCATGTAATTTTTAAAATTTATAGTAAGAAAGAATAATCAATGGACCTACTAATACTTTTTAAGAAAAAAACCCACATGAACTGTATCAGAATTGTGCAGAATGTTTTCACTCACAGCCTCCCTAAATTAGGAGCTTTGAATGTGCACTAATTTTATTTTCCTCCCCTATTCTGTCTCTGTTTTCATAAAAATGAAACATTGCACATGTTCTGTGGATTACAAACAAGTCAACTTTGATTTTGTAGTTCAGACCATTTTCTGGTGCTTTACAGGCAATAAACTGAGGAATAGTCAGCAGCTCTCAACTTCAACTGAAAACTGCATTGTATATGACTTAAAAATAACATGTTGCTATTTATTTGGAAAGAAGAAAAACATCCTTTGTGTTTAGATCATCACTGTATAACAAATCTCTCAGTTCAGAGAAGGCAGACATTCAGCTGATTTAACTGCAACACATGCAACATATTGCAGCCAACCATTACTTCTCACAACATGAGAAACTGGAGGGTACCCACCAACCTCAGCTGACACAGATGTAAATAAGCCAAAGGACCTGAAATTTCACATAGTGTATAATTTATGGAACTTGCTACCATAGGTTACTGTTCAGGACAAAAGCAGAAATAGATTAAAACAACTAAAATGGAAATCAATAAATTAGGGTGAGATTAGGCGATTACTGTAACATAATTCTCCAGATGCAGCTTTTATTGGTAACTACCTGGCTGTGAAAGGAGAGGAGGCCAGTGCCCAGTATGGAATGGGTAACTACATCCAGTTCCTCTCCAAAGTGGTTTAAAACTGGATTAGGACCAGGGGAGTAAATATCAGGAAATAATACCATGACACAACCAGAAATTGAGTTGATAGATGGCAAGTGGTCTCTTTAAAGATCCTACTCACTATCCTCAGTCTCCCTTTTTCATTGTCTCTGGTCTCCCAAATCAACACATCAAAGCACTCAGGATAAGTAGAAAGTAGAGTACCACACTGCTTTCTGCCTTTTAAAAACATATATGGGTTAGGTAGGGAACGAAAAGAAAGTAAAGAGTACTACCTTTATTTGAGATTATACCTCTCCAGACATGAGCGATAAGGGCCAAGGAACAGTCTCTGGGCACAGTCCATTCACAAAAATATAGTTTCATTTCAAGTACAGTGTTTGTCCACTCAGAAAAGGTCACAAGATCAAAGCTAACGATGTACAATTTATCCTGCTCTGAAACTCTTATGGATACTTTCTTCCCCAACACAGCTTATAAAGCAAAACCATGACCCAAGTGTCACAGATAATACCTTTACAGATTTTCCAATAACACAAACTGGCTGTACAAGATTCGGCCTCCAACTGTATTAATCAGTATCCAATATTCATGTCTGCCCTTTTCACAGAATAACAGAGACCTGACAATTCCATGCATTTGAAAAAGGTTTTCCTCAACTCACTGAAGTTTTTTTGGAATTATTACAATATTTTGAAAGGCAAGCAGCAATACCTACTTCAAAAATCAGTTTCCCTCCAAACTAACAGTATTTTTCAAACAGCTATTAAAAAAACCAGAAAGATTCTAGATCTCAGAAAGTGCACTTTTGTAGTAAAAAGGAACATGGATAATTTCACATTGGCACCTTTATTTTGTATGCAATAATCTTGTAGCAAACATAAGATTATTACTTCATGAAGTTTATTTTGTTTTTCTGTGATGATGCAACATTCTGCCCCATACAGAAATTGCATTTAGCACTTGTTTGGTAGGCCAATGCCTAACACCCCATTTAATTTAGAAAAATTAACCCCAAACCAATAAAAAGTAATTCCTTTGTGAAGTGCTAAACTAAGCTAGAGAAATGTGCAAACAAAGCCTTCTCTTCCAAGCATTTACGCACCGTCAGCATGCTTTAATATAAATTTCCACCCTGCCTGTCCTCCCCTGAAGCAATGCATATATGACAACATTTCAGAGCATGTTTTAATGGGATTTCCCAGTCAACCAAAAATCAAATTGCAGAGAAGTTATGAAAGAGTCATAAACACATATTTCATCTTATTGAATTATACGGTAACTAGGCAAAAGATAATGAGGCACAGCTCCTTTCGAGATTTTATTAAGTCTTCTGTCACACTGGGGAATTGCTTAAAGAGAGCATACAGAAAGTTGTACACCACCAGAATCCACAGAGCAGCAGCAGTAAAACAGAAGGGTAAAGAGCCCTATAAACCAGGAAAAAAAAAAGTTTTAAATACTAAATACTCTTATTTCTGTCTCTCAACACCCACCTCCATTATTCCTCACATAACTTCACTTGAATTTCCAAACACATGAAGATGCACACATTATTCTACTGCATCGCAGGTAGTTTTTCTTCTGAGTAGGATTTGAACAAACCTACACACAAAGCTCATTTACACACTTGGGTTTAGCAAAACATGTTTTGACTTCAACCTTGAAGATGAATCGCGGAATTTCTCCTCCTTTCCTGCCACTGTGACCCACCCTTTGCTGGGGATCAGCCCCCTGATGTGGCTGATGCAGTTCTGTGCTCTGCACTTCAGCTTTGTCTCTCTCCCATTGACCTCCCTCCTCCTCTGCCCCTCTGCTCTCCAGGACAGCCACTGAAAGGAAATATGAACTTTCCAGACTGTATCTGCCACCAAAGTCAACCTCTCAGGGAGATAGTTTGGCATCCCTTGTGACCTCTAGTCCAACAATTTTACTCATGGTCCCTTCCCATCAATTACTATGGAGCAATAGAAAATCTTCCATTCATGGAAGTTTTCCTAAAGGAAGCACACTGGTCTAAAGGAAGGAGGCATTCTGAACATCATAACTGGAGAAAACACTGGAAGATGAACTAACATCTAATTCAAACAGTGATTTATGAAGAAATAAGTATCACAGTAAAGCTCTAAGTCATAGCTGATCAACCACACAACATAAATCCATACCTACTAGCAGGTCCTACTTATGAACAACTTTTTGTACTTTCCAGCACTGTAAAAACACTAGAGCAGCTCCCCAAACTAAAACAATAATCCTACTGTTGCTCTTCTACTTCTTATGAAGTGAGTCAGTACAACACCCATTCTGCCTAAGTAGGAAGCACAAAAATGCACGTAACAAAAACAATTCAGAGGATGATCACACTGAAGTTCCTAAAATTTACATGCCAAGTTAATGTGCCAAATTTGTGTGTGCAATTAACTGTATTTGAAGATATGATTTATCTTAGTTGTGTCAAAAGCATACACAGAATAAAATATAGTTAGCTTTTGAAAACTTCATTCATAACTGACAGATCCTCTACAGAATTTAACATGTCTAACATTTTGTTCCTACAAGATTTTAAATGGTATTCCCCTATTCTCCCACAAAGCTGAACACCTACTCTAGCACACAGAAAACGTGGAGTCTTCTAATGTAAAAAATACACCACTGTTATTTTTCAGGTCTGGTAACTGGTTCACATATGTAATACACTGCAGAAGTCATTGGGGATGTGCTGTCCATCAGCAGGTGCATGTCCACCTTTTGTATTTCTGCTGTAGATCATTTCACCCCACAAAAAGAACCATAGAGCAGCCAAGGAATGTCATGATTGTCTGGTCCAACCTTTTGTGGGGAAGGTAGCCCTGATGAGGTTGTCTAGCACACTGTCCAATTGCAAAAACAACTCCTCTAGTTATGGGGACTCCACCATGTGTTATTGGGGAGGTTGTTCCAGTGAATGATTGATCTCACTGTAAAATATGTTTTTCTTACATTGAGATGAAAACTTCGATCAAATCTTTGCCAAGAGTTCCTAACAAACAGCCATAGTGAAAGTGCTTTGGTACTTCCATTTTTGAGAACTGCAGACCTGATGAGCTTATAGTTGGGCACTTCTTTACATTTCACTCTAAGTGGCCTTTCCATAAAAGATGAGTTTGTTCACCTTCTCATCTTCTGACTTGTTTTAAAATAAAACAGATCAGGTCCCTGGTTCAGCTGACTGCAGAACACCAGGGAAGCAGTTAAAATGCAATACTCAGCAAGGATGGAGTGGAAAAGGAAGAACTCCTGTTTTCAAGGCAGCACGAGAAGCTTAGATCAGTTAAGCTGCTTACGCAGCCGCACACTCAACAGGCCATGCCTTTATTTTGCTGCTGCCCACAGCTCTGACAACCAACAGCAGCAAAGTAGTACATGTGAGTCCATTCCACTTCTGATATTTAGAACTGCTTAGCAGTGTTGAAATAAAATATCACAGACTGTGCTCATTTCAGCTGCCACAGGAGAGATCTACAGGAAAATCAGCAGGAGATTTAACTAACTCTGATGTTGAAACCTCATTTAACTCTTCCCCATTCCCCATAGCCATGAGAATGGAGACTAGGGACAGAAAGACAAACAGGAAGTTGTTTCTCCTCCCAGGTTTATTTAGTAAATAGTTTGAAGAGTTACAGTCTGCAAATAAAAGCCAAAGAATACACACAAGGTCAGTAAACAGCTCACTGATAAACCCAGAGATACAGCCAGGTACAGAAGTTCATGTCTGATGAAGTCACTATTTATGAATTTTCCTGCTAGGACTCCATAAACTGCCTTCACACCAGTGAGCTAACAAATTCACACCTTTTTAGTCATTCTTCAATGCCAAGTAGGAAACATTTACAAATACAGCTGATTATAATAAATATTACAGTTTAGACAGTTATGTTAAACTGTTAATTTAGCAATTGGGATTTTAATGAAGAATTGCTGTAAAGTGAATCTTGAAACTGGTCCACCCATTTTTATGCTACAGGAAAACAAAGAGCTCAGCAAAACAGGAATATCCAGAATTATCACAATTCTTGGTGTAAACAAACAAAAAAATCTCATCCACCCTAGAGTCCTGCCAAATATAGATTTTTCTGCAGTTTAAGGTAAAAAAATGAATACTTCACTGGGATTAAGTTTTATCTATGACAAATTACTCCCATCCTACCCTTCACTTCCAGGTGTCTCTGGATTTAGCATCACTTAATATGACCACTCTTGGAGTAATCACATCGGTATAGACTGGCCACTAAGATGAGAAACTGGAAGTGTGTTGAGTGTGTGATCTCCAAACATGAGATGCAGCTTTCAAAAGTGATTTCAGAAGCAACATGAGAAGGCTGATTCAAATGCTTTAAGTGAAACAGTCCACTGAGCAGGTGAAATGCACAATGAAATGTGTAAAATGCAAGGGATTTCAAAGATCTTTCAAGATGCAATTGCAAGACAGCCTGTCTCTCCTTCATATAAAGACATCTATGCTCAAAAAAGCCAGCACAAAGGTGTTTTACACAAAGCAGCATTCCTGATTTGACAATGGGCAACACTTCTTGAGCTACTACATTACCCAGGAGTCTCAGCTCTGGATGCCAACTCCAGTATATTGGGCTGTGCAAATGTACTTCTTGTCTGATTTTATAAATATAGTTCTGAACAGATGCCTAGCTTTTATCCAAAGTTAAAGTTATTTTATATAACGATTATACATTATTAAAAATAAGTAACAGTCTGAAATAGGCACAAAAGAGCTCTCAACACATGTGCTTTCTTAGCAAGCCAAAATCCATGGTGTGATTTTAGGCAGTTAACATGGAATTTCTTTAACTTTCAGTATGAAGACAGGCTTTGCTTTTGAAATGTAGCTATTCTAATAATAGTATTCAGCAATATTGATTAAAACACATTACTTGATAATCAGCACTATCAAAAGTGTCAGCAAGAAAAGAATGAGTTAAGTGTATTTCAGACCTCAAAAATGTGTATCAAATTTTACTTAACAAGAATCAGTAAGACAAGGTAAACAAGGAAAGGCCTGGGTATTGTCAGATTAGATTTTAAAAGGTCAAATAGTAACCAACATCTGAACTCAGCTGGCAGGAGAACAGACGAGACATTAGGTCATTCAGGCCACTCCTTTGCCAGCTCTGTAGGGTTCTCTACTGCTCACTGCAAGTGCTTTTGTTTATAATATGGAAGAGGAGAGGAAGCAATGGTGGGGGGAAGAAAGTAGATTGTCTTTAGAGGCTGAAGCGAAACAACCATTAAAGAAACACCAGCCAGACCAGGCAGCATCCCAGAAACACAGCTGATGGGAATTCATGAAAGAGCAAGATGACAACCAGCAACAAAGTTCAGGATTGAGCTGAGAAACTGAAAGCAAAATGTCTTAACAGGATGGTGCAAAAAAATTAGAATTCTTGCCTATAGGAATCTGGTGTCATTGTGCTACCAACCACATCTCTTCTTACCTGCCTGTCCAGCTGTTTCTAAGAGCCAGGTAAGAGTCAAAAGTAAATCAGGTAAGTTGTTTTTCAACCTGATTGATTCTCTGATCTGCCTCACCAGAATACAGAACTAGTTACACTATCACAAGTGAGGGAGGCCACAGAGGCAGGCAGAACAAAATGATGGACAAGAGGATCACAGGAAAAGCGAGCTCTTTAAAATGGCAGAGCAAACAAAAATGGTTCACACTGCTGTAGTCTAACCTAAGTTAGCACTGTCCTGAGAACATTTTCTCCTGCTTTTGCCACAGAATATATTCATGACTCTAGATAAAGTAGCTGAAAATGCTGTTTCAATGTGGACACCAACTACATACATATTATTTTAGGGATGCCTCCCCCAAAATCTGAGTGCTTGATTTGCAAAAGCAGAATGGACTTAGAAGAGACATTAAATTTATTTTCACCTGTACACTTAACATCAATGAGGACAACCAAACTCAATACTCTGAAAAAAAACCAGATCCTACCTGGACCAGGTTTGGTCTCCATAGTTTTATATTTTACTCTTAATGTAGAATGGGATTTCCTTGTCTTAGGCAAGTTTTGTCAATTAAGGGGAGGATTAGTTGAGTACTGAGATACTAGCACAACAGAAGATATATGGAAATTTGTAATTCCATAGTCAAAGCAGAATTTGATGCAGATTTGAGTCAAACCACCAAAGAAATGAGGATGAGACCAAAATATGTCATCTCTTTACTACTCTGAGTACAACAGGATTTTTAATGAAATAATTAATATGTTATTACTTAATAGACAACTGTAGTTTAATCTAGATATATGAAGAAATTGAATTAAAGCTAACTTCAAAACTTCAGTTCTCCATTTGTGTTTCTGGAAATGACACTATTAGTATATTTGCTCTGTGTGTAACCATCCACTCCTCTCAAACTGATATCATCAGGTTATAATCTCAACATGTGCATGTATTATAACCAGATGCAATGTTTTGCTGTTTTGAGCTAATACACTAGCGGAATACAAATTTCTGGATGAACTTGCATGAGAAACAGCTAATCCAAGTTTCACCTGGGGATTTCCTGATATTTGCTAGTTCTAAGAAAACAAGAGATACCTGGAATCTCAGGTTCTAGCCCAATCTGTTCTGGAAAATAAAGTTTTCTAGTCTAAAAGAGGTTGAAGTGAGATGGCTAAACACATTTTTGTGCAGTACTCTCACACACAAGTTCCCTGTCCTCTCTTCTCCGGCTTCTAATCTCACTCTCCTGGTTCATCAAGAACTACTCTTGCAATCTCAGTCACCTTTACTAGGTAAGTCTCCTCAGACTGCTCATCACCTCTTGCACTTGTAAACCTCCCCCACAACTGCTTTATCAATGGCACTCCCTCTGTTGAACATAAGGGCCAGAATGTTCAATCTCCCAGTTACACAATCCCCTCACACAGCTATGTCTGTGTGTGTATAATACACACGTGTACATTAAAAAACAGGGCTTCCACACGCATTCCCACTTATGTGCAACTAAAAAAACTCTTTCCCTCCCAGCCACAGGTTTCCTTGAGCCAGCATAAGCATCCCTATGGCAGTACAGGGAAACAGATGTGGTTACTAACTAGGTTAATCAGAAAGTGTTTAAAAGGCCAGTGTGAATCTGCAGGTAATGCTCTGTGCCACTCCACCCCACTGCCATATCAACAATGGTGCCAGCATGGGGAGAAGATATTACAGAAGGTGGTAATGAGAAGAAAAAGTACAACTAGGTTTTTTTTCAGTGATAGTCAATAGTAATAATAAATTCAAAGTCTTGATTTTAATCTAGAACACCAACATCTGCATAACTGTCCCTCTTCTCTTTCCGGACTTTTCTGTGAAAAGTTGAAATTCATTCAAGTGTTTTCATGTGCTTGTAGTCTTCTCTTTACTCACGGGCTCCATTCCTCTGTTTTGTTCCCAACAAGCCCAATCACTGCCTGCTCTCTCACTCCTTAACCAATGCAACATTCAATCCCAGCTTCAACAGTGGTAACACTGAGGCTCTCTCTGCCCCTCCTGTTTCCTGTGGATGTGGATGAATTGTTCCCTTTCCAGCGCGAGGCCTGGGAGAGGTGCCCCAGAGCCCGGGAGGGTCGAGCTCCTTCCCAAACACACCTTCCCACCCCAGCACCCACAGCCTCAGCCCCACCGCAGCTCCAGCACAGACGAGGCCTCTGGGTGACCCTGCCGACAGCGGAAAAAGTTTTAACAGGAATACGAGAGCTTCGGATGGCTGCGGCTGTGCTCTGCGGGCTTGTTTTGGGGAAGGGTGTTTCTTAAAACTTCGAGGAAAAATTTATCAGCTGCCTATTTTAGGGAGAGTCGCTAACCTCTACCAAAAGAGAAATCCCGCAGGATTCTTCCTTTGTTCAATACACTCCACACGTTTTCTCCCGCGGCTTAACTGGAAATGGCACAAACCCTTGGAGAGGAGTTTACCAGACGGCTGTCGGCCGAAGGGGCGCGTTCCACCCTCCCTCCCCTCAGGGATCCCCGCGCGGGACCCCCACCCCAGGCGCTCCCTCCGGACACCGCTCCCGCCGTCCCCGCGCCGGGCAGCCCTTTCCCGCCGGCTGCCCCTGGCCGCACCCCGCGCTGCCCGCACTTCACCCCGCGCTGCCCGCACTCACCGCCCCCGCCCGCACTTCACCCCGCGCTGCCCGCACTCACNGGCGCCTCCGCGCATGCGCCCGGCAGCCCGAGGGCGGCCGTGAGGCGGGGAGAGGCTGAGGGCGACCCGCTGCGCCCGCCCGCGCCCCGCTGCCCCAGTGTCCATGTTCAGAGCTGGCCCGGGGGTCAGGGGCCCCACAGGTTGGCCATCGGCCCCCTCCCCGGGGCAGGGTGATCCTTTCAGCCGCCTCCCCATCGAGAGCTCCCCGCGGCCGCAGCTCGGGGCTCAGCACTCCCTGGTGCTCAGGAACGCGGGCGCGGCCGCCGTGGCCTCACCGAGCTTCCCCGCCAAGGTATTACTAGTCGTAAAGTTTGTATCGGTTTGTATCCCAGAATTACAGAATCAATTAGGTCGGAAAAAACCTGAGAGATCATCGAGTCCAAGCTATGACGGAACACCACGGTGTCAACTGGACCGTGGCACTGAGTGCCACGTCCAGTCTTTCCTTAACCTCCCCCAGGGATGGTGACTCTATCACCTCTCTGGGCAGAGTGTTCCAATATTTAATCACTCTTTCTGTGAAGAAATTCCTCACACTGTCCAACCTCTATAGATAGACGCAGTCTTTTCTTGTAGGGAAGACACATGCAAGCAGACTGGTAATTGTGGTCTTTGATGGAGAGCTAAAAATTGTGCCACAAGTAACGATTTTCCCCTTCCGCGCCCCCCAAGGATGGCTTCATGGAGCTGTGGGACTCATTGCCCAGAGGTCCGAGTCTTTAAGTGCTCTCAGACCTCACCCCCCTGGAAGATGCATTTCAGGAACCCTAAAACGTCATATTCCACATTAAAAAAGTAAAGGTTGGTTGGCTTTTTGCACTGCCCAGAATTAATCTGAAACCAGAGAGTTTGATAGCTTAATTTTGTTTGTGACTGGTACTTCACTTTCACCTCTGTGACTTTTAATGGATGTGTATGGAAAGAAGATAAAGCTCCTCTGAAAATTCACAGCAAATTAATAATCCCTACCTGACTTCAAAGGTGCTGTTGTCAGTGGTGCCGTGGCCTGATTATAAATGACTTAGGAACAATCCAGAAAAATAACAGCTTGGCTTGCCAGAAGAGAAATTGGGGTCTAAATAGTGTGAAGCGTAAAATACAACTTATTCCGTGAAAATGGAATTGAAGTTCCCTATAAATATGCAGTGGTGGTGGGGGGGGGGGTTGTTTTGTTTTTGGTTGTTTTTTTTTTTAAAGTCTACATTGCTGCTGTCTTCAGATTCAATGAATATGAAGAATATGAATATGAATTTTTGTCGCTTAAAAGACAACTGACAATGAGCTGAAAAGGAGTGAGGTAGCACCACAGTCAGAGAGAAGTTGAGGGAACTGAAAGATGAGACAGAGTTTGCAATAGTTCAGGCCATGTCTCAGCTTCCTTAATGAATCTTGACCTATAATAAAAGGAAATGCTTCCAAGTATGTCAGCTGAGAACTGACTGAGACCATCAGGTTTTATACAAAAGAAATTACATTAATGTGAAAGATCTTTCACAGAATTATCTAGAAACTCCAATCCCTTGAATCAATGGGAGAAAAAGTACGTCTGCTCTTTGAAAGTTTGTTGAGGCCCTGACAACAAATGGTCAGCAGTGGCCATGGGGAGAGACACACACCACCAGAGGCTGAGTTTCCAGGGGAATTGAATTTACATCTGCTTTTCTTTGGAAGGCAGGGAGTTTTCCTGTAATAATTTACAAATACTTGCTACAGGTTGTTTGAATATGCAGTATACAACCATATCTGTTTAACTTAATAGCAGGTGGTTGGGAAATAACCAGGAAAAGGAATAGATGAAAAATTTCTTTATAAGGGTCAGGAGACAATATTTAACTTAACAATTATGCAGCACTTTCTTCCTTGATTCCAGGTGCATTGCACGGTTTGTTTGTGAAGGCTTAGGGCCAAAAAGGCAATGAAAAAGTTAGAAAACACTGGGAACAGAGGACAAGAAATGTCACGGCCATATTCGAAGAGAGAAAACTGACATTGAGTCTTTCTGAAAGGAATGGAGGCATAAAAACAGACTAATACCTGAGTAGAACTCATTGGGGAATCTTACTGTTGTCAGTTTTTAAGGATATAGTTTAATAAAATTTGAACTATTTGTCCCAGGTGGAATTTCTGAATAGAAAGAAGCCCATTAGTCTAGGTAATAGTTTTGCTGTGTAAGTACTTTCCTTGAATTTTTGAAAATGAATTCAAAGCCCAAGTCTTCTACTTTGCATACATGGGAGGAATATTTGGGTCCCACTTCTTGGAGATGTCTCATGTCATATAAATACTTAAATATTTACGAGAACAGCACTAGTAAACCCACCTGAAGGCCCTAACATCCTGTGGCTGAGGGTACAGCCTTTGTCTATGACATTAATGAAGATATTAAATAACACTGGCCCCAAAACAGATCCCTGAGTGACACCACGTGTCACTGATGTCATTGGGACTCTGAGCCACTGATCACTGTTGTCTGGGTGCAATGATCCAACCATTTTCTTATCCATCTAACCATCCACTCTTCAAATCCATCTCTCTCCAATTTAGAGAGTTTGAATGAGACTCAGTTTTCTCAAAAAACTCTTAAACCTCAATTTTTTTCTCAACTTCTGTCATGGTACAGAAATAGTTTTAATACAATTAATATTAAAATAAAATTTTTAGGTCATATTTGCTTTCATCTCTAAGAGTAAACAGTCATTTGATTTGAAAAGATTGTCATAGACAATTACACGGTTGCTTCTAACTCCAGGGTACCTTCAGGGGGTCTCCTAAAACATGAAGAAATAGATACAAAAGTGAGAATTCAGCCAGACTTTTCTGGGGTGAAAAAATTATGATGCCGCCAAAGACCAGGACAAGGACTGGGAGAAACAAGGATTTTGTCTGAAGAGAGACAAGTTCAAAAGCTATTGCAGTAAAAGAACTGACAAGACTTAAAATATGGAAGGAAGCAGAATTGTGTCCCAGCACAATAGCTGGGATACTCTACTGTTTTCTAGAAAAATATATTTTTGTATATATCCTAAATTTAGGTACAGAGTAGACATATAAAGGAAGTGTGTGTTACAGTCTTTTCTTTTTATGTATGAATAATATGTTATGAGTAAAGATGCTTAGAAATACAGAACTTGCTTGAAAGGGTCAAAGGGGGAAATTTATATAAAGTGTGATTTACTGCAGAGGATTATCATGAGTACTACCTTTCAAACTCACATATGAGTTTTCCTGTTTATGCTGTGCGTTGTGTTTGCACAGCTAATGTGTACCCTGCACTAGAACATTTCTCCAGATGTCACAATTTTCTCATAAATGTAACTGATTTATTGTTTCTTTGCCATCAAGAAAAGTAAACAAATGTAAAGCCAAGAGGCTCTTAAAGTGCTGTGTCACACACAGATCCAAGGTCCTGACTACTTGGACCTGCTCTGTGACTTTTTCTCTTCTGACAAATGAAAAACTTCAGCACTGAAGGGTTAGTCTGATGACAAGAAAACTACACAGATCTTCCCTCCTCCTTTTATCCCTTCATTTTAGTTTGCCATCCAGTTTTGAAACTTCTGACGTTTCAATGCAAGAGTGCAGGATGCAAAGAAACAATGACTGCTGTGGGGAACTGCATAATATTTTCCAACATATTCATTTCCCCACTCCAGTCCTTCTGCCCTGGGATCTGGACTGGAGCAGTATCCTCTCAGCTAAATTAGCTGGTTTTTAGAGCCCATTAAAGGTGCCTTGTAGTCAGGGGGGCAGTTGGTCCCTGGTGAGAGATACTCCCAATGTCTCATCATGACCTCCATGCTGTTGCTGCACTAAGCAGCTCCTGCTGCACTCGGGGAACTTACACCACATGCACGAATTCTACACTCTTGCGCTGTTTTCAAGTGCATTTAAATATCATTGTGTAATACATTAACTCCACTCAAATATTTTGGATTTTTTTATAATCCTTCATTATTCCAGCAAAGCAATATTGGAATGTTTAGTTTTCTGAATGACTGCTCACATCTAAATGGCTTTGTTCCTTCAAAAATTAATTTATGCTTTGCGCCACTCCCTCCCCAAACATTGACAGGATTTGATGTGTGTTCCAGTTGTTTTGTGAATTGCTCAGAAAGCACCATTCTGCATCTGTGAAGGTGTTCACCTGAATCACTGTATATCACACAAGTGTGCAATTGATCAGAGCCAAATATTACACAGTAATTGCAAGTATATTTCTATTCTGTAACTTTGATATGTAGAGCAGGCTGCCTGTAAGTCCTATACCATTGTTTTTATAATGTATATTTTAGTTTGATTGGTGACCTCCATATGGTACCTGAGAAAAGTGCCATGATTATTTTTCTGATCCTAACTAATCTTGTATCTCATAATTTCTTCTGTCTTGAAAAAAAAATAACAGGGGAAAGAAGAAAAAATAAAGAGAAATATTTAAGAACAAACTGGGTCTTTCAGCTGTACTGTTCTTCCCTACACATTAGCAATCACAAACCCCCAGCACAGTATGACATGAACTTGCAAGTTATTTAAGACAGTTGTAGACATTGCAACTGAAGATTATGTGCCCAGATCCTGAGTGGGGGAACAAAATAAGAAACTTTCTCATCAGGGCTTCCAAGTAGTTTTGTTTCTCACTGAATAAAAATGTGAGAATATTCAGAATATTCATAACATCCAGAAGGAAAACAAATAGCTGACGAAATAATACCATTCTTAAAAGAGAGTCTGAAAACTCTTAGGGAAATTCCAGTTCCCATGATATTTGTGGAAATAAGTGATTTGGAGTCACACTGCTAAACTGCCCTGTGAATTTGGAATCTATTTCCATGCTTTTAAGAGGAGTAGGAAATAGATGAGTGACTTTTTATTTTATAACACTATGCAAAGCTTTTGAAAGTCCATTTGATAAAAAAAAAAATAAATAAGCAATTGCATTTAATAGGGCTATTCTAGCAATCTCAGCATCCCTGAAATATTGCAAGCAACTCAGATTTCCTTTCTGTGGTTTGTAGCATCTGTCCAGAACATCTCAGCAAAATAGAATCCTTGCTATATATTTTTGTTTCTTAAAGTCTGTTCTGCTGTTGACGATGTAAAGCTGATACACACATTTAATGACAAGGCATGCATACAAAAAGAGCAAATATCCCAAGTACAAAAGGCAACAAAAATTTAAATGACTGGAAATTTACTTACATGGTTTGTTACTTCATGCTGTCAGAATTCCACTGACATGATCTTATAAGATGCAGCCCTTTGTACCTTCTGATTGTAAATAAAAGTCTAAGGAGGAGGACATTTATTCTGTACAGTCCTCAAGTACGTCTTGAATTTCCCCACCATGAAATGGTGACAAAACCCTCTTTTGCGCTATAATTCTGTTAACTGAGAGATGTGATTAGAGGACCCCAGTTCTTTTCTGGGCAGAATAGGTCTCTTGGGGTGAGTCACTGAAGACCAGATGGGTTACCTGCCATTCAGCGGGACCTTGGCAGGCTGGAGGGATGGGCCAGCAGAAGTCTCATGAAGTTGAAAAATGGGAAGTGACAATTCCTGCCCCTGGGGAGGAATAACCCTGTACAACTGACCTGGAAAGCATCTTGGCAGAAAAGCACCTTGGAGCCCTGGTGAACACCAAGCTGAACATGCCATGTGCCCTTGTGGGAAAACATCCTGGTCTGCATCAGGCAGAGTCCACAGCAGCTGGTGGAGGGTGATCCTTCCCCTCTGCTAAGCCCTGGTGAGACACACCTGGAGAAGGGCTATGGAGAGGCTGGGAGAGCTAGGACCGCTCAGGCTGGAGAAGAGAATGCTCAGGGAAATCTCATCCATGTGTATAAATATCTGATGGGGTGTTTTTCCCATTGAAGACAAAGCCAGATTCCTGTCAAAGGTGCCTGGGGACAGGAAAAAAGGCAAATGCACAAACTGAAATACAGGAAATTTAATTTATTTTATTTTTTTGTATTGAAGGTGAAACACTGGAACAGGCTGCCCAGATACACTGTGGAGGCTCAATCCTTGAGATATTAAAAATCTGTCTGAACATGACCTCAAGTAACCTGCTCTGAGCTGAGTTGTAGACTACAAGAGCTCCAGCAGCACCTTCCTGCATCAGCTGGTTTGTGCTTCTTTCTGTGGACCACCTCCATGTAAATGTGAGTTTTGTAAGGGTGAGGATGATAGCACTGGACTCAGCCAGGTCCTGTGTTTTGAATGAAGCTGGATAACATCTATTAGAAACATGTTAAGCAGTGAGAGACTTCCCATGGACCGCACTGAGGCCTGCATGGAATTACAAGGATTGAGCTTCTGTATCAGCAGCAGTGATGTAATCACTCACCTTTGGCTTATCCTACTTAGCACTGCAAAGAGCAAGTGACTTCCATGTGTTCATTCTCTGTTTTGAAATGTCTTAACTATTGTTTCTGGATAGCCAGGGGGATTTATAGCCTGACCCAGGAGAATTATTGCAGTTTCAATAATGCTAGCTTATTTCTACATAGCTAACAGCATATTAGTAAATAACTGATGGGTGGTCAGGAGCAGGAGGAAAGGTAGTTTAACCTTCAAGCTAAAGATGCACCCTTCTCACATTTTTTTGACTTTGTAATATCCAGCAACCCTGAGAAAGGTCATTCTTTCTTCATGATGACACTGTAGCTGGATTCAATGGTCAGTGCTACAAGCTGTTCTGATAAGCATTCCACAGTTTGCATCTCCACAACTGATTTAGAAAACTGGTAAGAAACCACCTTAACAAAATCATGAGCTCTTAAAGAAAAGAAAAAATAGTACAGAAATAGGAAACTCTGTCAGATGAGTGAAGATGAGTATGAAAAAATGGTGTATGAGGGATCTAACCAAAAGATTATAGAGGAGCAATATGCAGAGAGAGTTCAAACAATGAAAAGGTAACCATGTTAATGATTAGAGGAAGACTTAGGAATTGTTTCTCTAGTATTTAGTGTAAGGGAAGAGCAAGAGAGGCATGGAGAGCAGTGACCAAAATCTCACTGTCAAAAGAGTTTCTGGTGGGTTTGTCTGTTGTCCTGGTCCATTTAGGGAGCAATAAATGGAGAAAATGCTTATTTTCTTGTTAGATAATATGTGGAAAAGTTGTAAGTGTGCTTGAGGATAGGATTCGAATGAACAATAGTCTTGCTAAACTGAAAAAAGTAGAGGATGAAGTTGTACAGGAACAAATGAAAAGTAGTATATTGGGCAGTATACATACATATACTGTATATGTGAACTCAAATTACTTTCCATGGATGGATAAGCATTCAGAAGCCTGAATTACACAGACTGTTTGGACATCTTTTCATAAGGCCTATATGTGCCTGTGGCACCATAATGTAAGAAAGATATAAAGATTTTAGAAAGCATCCAAAGGAGGGCCATGAGGATGGTGAAGGGCCTTGAGGGGAAGCCATGTGAGGAGCAGCTGAGGGCACTGGGTCTGTTCAGCCTGGAGGAGAGGAGACTGAGGGGAGACCTCACTGCTGTTACAACTTCCTTGTGAGGGGCAGAGGAGGGGCAGACGCTGATGTCTGCTCTGTGGGGACAGTGACAGGACCTGAGGGAATGGCCTGAAGCTGTGTCAGGGGAGGTTTAGGTTGGATATCACGAAAAAGTTCTTTACCCAGAGGGTGGTTGGACACTGGAACAGGCTCCCTGGGGCAGAGGTCACAGCACCAGCCTGACAGAGCTCAAGAAGTGTTTGGACAATGCTCTCAGGCACAGGGTGTGACTGTTGGGGCTGTTCTGTGCAGGGCCAGAAGCTGGACTTGATTGTACTGATGGTTTCCTTCCAACTCAGGATATTCTATGATTCTATGAGGTATCCCTGATAAGACTGCTTACCTGTTAGAAGAGAGGGCTTCCAGAGTGATCGGAGCCAGCACTCTCTTTAATGCCACTGCATCTTGTAGTGAGGTGTTCAGAGCAGGATGGGGAGAAAACAGATCTGTGATAAAGCCATGTAGTGTTTTGTCTTTAGCTGTTGTTGTGTGCAGTCTCAATGAATTAGATACCCAATAAACTTTATGAACAGCTCCTGCTTCTGTTTTCTGTTTAGGAGCTCTGAGATTTTCTATCCAGCTTCCTGCCAAGAAATGGACTTTGTGGACCTGGGGAAATTCCACTGGCGGCATTCAAAAGGAGCAGCTGCATTTTCCCAACCCATTGCTGTTACACATCTTTCCCCCAGTGCCACTTTGGTGGTTTACTGTAGCACTTTTCTTATCTGTTGTGCTGCCAAGGAAAACAAGTTTTTATAAGCATTCAGTGGCAGATTTGTGCAAACATATTTTATTTTGCTTTCCAACCTTCCAGCAGTATGTGTGTTGTCAACAGTTACATTTCATCTGAGGTGGCCCTTGCCAACTCAGGGCTAGTAAAATAGCAAACTTTTTTAACAAAAAGAGAAGTGTTATGCCCTTCATAGTTAGTAACAGTATTTTATCAAAAATACTTGATAAGTGACAAAATTTGCTCTTTCTCCACGGAAAATTTTCATGATATTTGTGCTGTTATACATTCAGTTACAATATCTGGATTTAATAGTTAATAACTAAAGAGATTTTGACAAATTCACTATATCAAAAAGATCACGTATTTATCCTAATTTTTGCTAACACAACGTTCAGAATATGTCCTTGAAATCTGATTTAAAATGGTGAGAAAGCAACAAAATGTATAGGAGCTTTCGTATTTAGAATTTGTTTAGAAAGTCTGAAGGCAGGCCAACTAAGCAGACATTTGAATACTTCCATAGTTGCCTTTATATCACAATATGGCCAATTTGTCAGCAATAGTGCAATGCAGGGGCACAAATTCATATTTGGCTTGGAAAGAAACAGATTTGTATTGTTGTCTGAAATGCTGTATTTTGTATGTCCATTAAGCAAACCACAATTGTAAAAATAAATTCCATTTCTTGCTTTCATATTCAATTTTCATGTTAAAAATTATTTGTATTGCTATTGTGTAGTGTTGTTTTCCAGCATATACTGAAATGAAATTATTAAATGAAAGATTTAAAATATGCAAATAGGAAGCAATTTATTTGGCTGTTGAATGCTAATTCAAAGTCAATGAATTTTTTCTTAGGTTTACTCTTTTGAAATTCATAAGAATGTTTGTATTACCTGGTTTAGACTATATAAAATATCTTTGATTTCTTCTGGGAACTCTTTATGAATTTATATTGTTGTTGCATTTGACTAATGATTTCAGTTCAAGTAGTGCAAATCATTAGTGCTGAAAACTATCAGATTAAAATTCATATTATTCAAGAAAAAGATTTATTTGTTTCAGATGGCTTCTGAAGTTATTGCAATGAAAGATGTTAACTATATCTCTTTCCATTATTCCTCCCTATGTTCACTTTGTCCCACACAATAGGGATGTGAATATCTACAAAATGATCTCTTTCTTCTCAACTGTGTTTGGATTTTACAAACACACACACAAGGATAGAAAGTTGTCAGGTTTAATTGATTTTTGATGTGCACCATCTCAGGACCTCGTCCATCCTGGCATCAGTGAATTTTTAGTGACTCACCTTGTAGAAATGAACTCTGTGCATTGCCATAAATAGACTTATGAGATATAGAAGTGACAAAGGTTTTGGGAGTATTTTGTCTTCAATAACACAAATATTACTTAAACTTAGAGGTTAGCTGCGTTACTGACAGAAGGCCCCTGAGCTCTTCAAGCACAGAATTGTGGTTTTCTGCACTTCAAGGGACAGAGGAAATCTTCCTGCATTCCTGGTTTGTCACTTAGAGTTACACCATGGCAATTTCAAAGAAATAAATAATGCTAATCTATGTCCAGCACTGACTAATGAAATTAATTTCAGCATAAACATTTCTACACTCCATCAGCTTCCATGGACAGTTTTCTGTGAAACAAAGATGGTTTATTCAATACAGAATTTAATAAATGGGGAAGAACTGTTACAAGGCTTTGTTCTTCCTATTATAATGTCCCTGGCAACTGAAGTCAGAACAAATTTCATTGCGACAAGAAACTCCTAATGAGTTTGCCAAGATGCTATCCCCAGCATGTCTCACTAATGAGGCTGAGAGGCTGTGATTGAGGATGCTGTTATATTTATTCTGCACACATAGAAACATTAATAACCCTTTGGAAAGATTAAGTTCCTTCCTAGCAGTATTAATGAATGCAAAATGAAGATTTTTTTTCTTCCCAAAGAAAACAAATTAAGAAACAAACACACGAACATTTGGTTCAAATCAGCACCATCATTTTTCCATCCATTTGGCATCTTTTTATTCTTTTATTATTTAAAACCTAAATATTTTTTTTTCTGTTAAAATGGTGGTCTGAAAAAACACCTTATTCAACTCAACAAAATTTCCCAGTGGAGATCTGCAAGACTGTAGCATCACTGGAGCAGGTACTGGCAGCCTGGGGCTGGGCTCAAATGGGGCTTCTGAGCCATGGGTGGGGTTGAGGAAGGCCCTGAGGGTGCTGGGCAGGGCAAGTAAGGCTTATTAATGCACTCAGGGCCTTTATAGATAGGAAAGGGCTTTCTTTTGGTGGTCAGTAGGCACCTTTTCACAGTTTTGTTTGCTGGATTGAACACAATCCAAGGTCCAGATCATCATGGTTTTTATTTGGGAATAAACTACTTTTTTCCTTACTTGTTTTAGACTTTCAGGAAACCACTGGCATGGGAAAAGATCTACAGCTTGTAGTAGTTTACAGATAAAGTCTAAGTTAATTTCTTTCTGTATTACATTAAATACAAAATGCATTGTGGAGGTTAAGCAAAATCTCTGAAGTCACAGAGTTGCTATAAGTGAACATTTGTCACAAAGTGAGCACACTACATGCCTCACAAGGACAAAATAACAATTGGTGATGAACTGAGACTTTGGTTTTTCAAGACTGTATTGGATCAGCAGTAGCAGATGCTGGGAAGGAGATTTTTTTGACATAGTGGAGCTCCAGGAGCTGAGGTAATGCATCATCCAATTCCATTGTACTTATAACTGAACAAAGATAAAAAAGAACACTATTAAGAGGAACAAATCTGCTTTAATGGATTTATAATCTTAAACATTGTGACTGATCACACAGAGTAGTCATTAACAGGTAAATGTGCTCAGCAGTGGGAGTTACATTACCTACACACCAGCAGTTAGGGGAACACTACTGAGATCAGTGCCAAGATCCCAGAAGTCAGGACAGCAGAAATGAGTTGGATGCATATAGTTGTGTTATAAGATATTTGGTTACATCACCATCCCATTCAATTTACAGAATAAGCAAGACTTATCTAAAGTGAGAATCTTCGTTCTTTTCCATAGCTATGTAGAAGTTAGGCATCTAGTCTAACTGATTTGAAGGATATCTTTCTAGTCATTGGAGGAAAGTAGTTATCCCTTGAGGGTTTCCAGAAAGNGCAATTTTTTTCCAAGGCGAGCGCTCCAAATTACGCTTTTTTTTTTTTTTTTTTTTTTTTTTAGCCTAGAAATCTAAGATTTAAATCACTAAAATTAGATGAAGTCAAAGCCCTCCCAAAGTGCAGAGGAGAGTTTCCTTCACTATGTTGCAGTCCCTGGCAGCACACCAAATCAAGAGGAACAGAAGGTACAAAACCTTTCTCAAATACAACCTCTCATAGACTGCACATGTATGGTTTGGTCAGTCTGATGAGCTTCAAGAGCTACAGCAGTTCAGCAATGTTAGGCTCTTTATGGGCTGTAATTAGTTTTATAATGAGGCTTTACTAGTATGTGCAATCTGAGATTTCTTTTGTCCTCACTGGACAGTTGAAGAGATTTCCATGAGGTTGCTTTTCACTGACAAAATATTAACCTGCAAATAAAGGTCAAGCTCCTGCTCTAAAACCTGGAGAAAACAGAATGTCCAATGAAAAGGCTGACAGGACTGCTTTATAACAGACAAGACAATGTGGTTCCCTAGCTGTATTTTCACATGTGTGACTAATCAGTGCTGAAATTTTTGCAAATAAATAGCATTATGCAAGAACCAGATATGGGAAATCTCCTCATAAGCCGCTGAATTTTGCATAATCTTAAAATAACAAACCCAAGACCTTTTAATAGCATATATAGTCCAGCCTATAATAAAATATATTGCAGCTGCTTGTATTGCAATGAGTCTGTAAATATGTAAAGCCTTATCCCACTGATAATGAGAGACCTCCTGATGTTCGTTATGTCCTGAATGTTCAAAGTGTATTGAGAAAGTTTCAGTTTTTCTGTTCTCCAGAGATTTAAACACCCTTCAGCCTTGTACAGATAGATGTGAACCCACTTTCATCGCATTCTAAGTCAGCTGGGAGCTGATGTTTCAGCACGTTGTTGAGCTCAAGCTGATACACCCTCACAGGGTTTATTAGCTTTGCCCCTTGACAACAGCTTTGCAGAGCTCCTGCCTGGGACATGGCTTGGCTCCAGTCTCCCCACAGCACGTCTGCCTGCAGGATCTGTGTAGAGGCACCCTTGGGAAAGAAGTTTAAGAAGTGCTGCCTGTCTTGTACACAGGGGAGGCTGCTGAGACGGTGCTTGTAATGTGAATAGTAAACTTGCTTACAGCTGTGAGATTCCTCTTTGGCAGCTCTGAGGGAGCTGGCTGCAATCAGAAATGCACACTGTGCAAATGCTGCTGTATTAACTCATTCTAATGGTTTCTATTTTGTTACTACCAGGCATGGCTATGCACAGTGCACAGGAACCAGATTATCAGGAAGAGTGAAAACCTGTCATGGGACAGCTGTGTTCCTTTAAATCCAACAAACCAAATAACTTACAATGGCTTTCAGAGCATGTATTATTTATTATCAGTTATATAGTCTCCCTCAGCTGTTATTCAGATTTGACCTGCACTGCAGAGTTTTGCCAGCAGTTATTTCAGCTGCAAGTGTGAAAATAATGGTGCTCCCTTGCTGATAGAGCTGGGCTGCAGGAGAGAGCATTTGTTGGCTTGATTAATGTTGCAGGGGAAAATGAAACAACACCCAAGCTGACAGAAGCCCCCTCTTGAACGAATTCACACTGCATCTTCACCAGGCTGCTGTGCTGGAATAGCTGTGCTCAGACTGGGGTGTCCGAGGCTCTGTAGGAGAGTTGAGCTTTCAGAGATAAAGAATCTTTAAAAAATCAGTCAAAATGGAAACTAATGTTAAAGAAGGAACCATGGTTTTGCTCATTAGGCACCATAGAGAAGGTTATACATTCTGTGAAACCCTGGATGTGTTGAATTCAGTCACAAAGGCCTGGTTCTTGTAGGCACAGATATAAATCCAGGATTCAGGCTGAAATTTCTTCTTTGGCTCAGGCAGGCCCAGTAGAACTAACCTGTTTATCTCTTCCCATTACATCTTTTTTGTTTTCCAAAAGAATCCCAGTATTTAATTCCTTAATATAACTGTGATAATTATTCTTCATTTCTGTTTATTGGAATGCCAATACTCTCTCTTTCCTTATTGCTGCTTTATTAATGCATTGTTTTATCAAGATAACGGAAATCGTTAGCACAATATCCATGGAGAACTGTGAGCTTGTAGGCATTTATCATCTTCCTTATCCTTTGAGAGTTTGCTTTTAATTCAGGGAAATCTCTTAAGATTAATGGACTTAGGGAATGGGATGAGGGTTAGATGAAAGCAGAAAAATAAAACAAATATTCCAAGAAGAGCATTGCTGTGCACAGTGAACACAAAGAGCAGAGCAGAGGTGTGGAATGTGCTTTGCAGAGAACTTGCCCCTGAGTTCTGTCTGCAGCTCACTGCAGTGCACTGCAATCTTCATTAAAATTTCATTTCCTGAGCTCTAGAAAGTATGCTTGTCTCTCTCCTGGTATAACATGCAAAGGTTCCCTTTCTCAGTGCTTTAGTCATCTGTGCACGTGTCAAGTCAGTGTTTAATGCCTTCACATAGTCCCAGGGCACTCCTCGTGTTGCTTGAAGGCCTCAGAGCCAAACTTTTCTAGTGATTAAAAATCCAAGACCAAACTCTATTAAAGGCTGAATTTCAGTCAATTAGCAACTAAAACAGCTGATCTCCTGGGATGATGCAGCTCACAAATCAGAAAATAAAGCACACAGAGCTGGGAGATTGAACCACCTCAGGGCCACACAAAGCTTTTCTTTCTGAAGAAGCCTCTTCACATGCCTGTCTCCTGCCTACTGCAGTCCTCAGTATTGTAGTCTAAATAATAGTGACAAAAATACACCATTCAAAGGGTAGATACATACACTGAAACCTGAAGGAGGTTGGGTATTTCAAGACATCCATTAAGGTCTTAATTGCTGGAAGTCTGGGTTACAGGTAGAAGTTGTTTAGCTATGACAGTGATGTAGGGTTGGATTTTAAATCCCCCAAATAACTCCACATTAGTTTGGATGGTGATAATAATATTTTGTGACTTTTATTGTGTTTTTATGAAATAGGAGTGGTACAATGATAATAGCTTATGTTTTTTGTCTTTTATATATATAACAGTATAATATGGGTAAGTACACCTAACTCACTGGGTGAGTGATAAGTTTTATATCTCAGGGTAGTAGAGGATGAGTAAGATTGAATGCAGAAGTAGTCTCAATTTTGAACACTGGCATTTCATGAGAGACCATCAAAGCTTGTTTATCTACCTCATTATATTTTACCTGTCATCTGTCATTTGAATAATAACCATTTGAATTGTATCCTTTAAATTTTTACATACCTATTGCCAAGGATCATTGACTAGGAAAAAAAAACTTCATATCTATACAGAAGTTCATCACAAAAAATATTCAAAAATCAATTAATTATAATAATTTAATCCTAGAGGTATTAAGAGCCTGTTCTTTTAAGAGTGAGATATTTCAATTTGGATTTGAACTGAGATGTGAGGAAAACAATCCAGTGCTATTTATATTCTCACAAGTTAATCAAATGCAAAGGTCGGTGGATGTAATGTAATATATGAATTCTGTACTCGTAATTAAATAATAAAAAATAAAATTAATAAAAACTACTACAACTGCTTTCTGTCCAACAGATTTTTCCTGGAAGTTACAGAAACATAATTAATCTAACCTAGGAACATAGCTGTACTGATCTGTCTACACAAATGCAGATTCCTGTGTGAGAGTGGCTTTTTCTGCTCCAGCTGAATCAGTTCTAAAGGAATAAGGCCAAAACTGGGAAAAAACGGCCTCTTATAATTAGATGAAAGTGTCCACATATGAATTTGTATTAATGCCTTGTAGCACTTTAGAATCACAGCTTACCTTTTATTACCATAATTTTCCATGTGAACAATCTGTAATCTCCTGTCAAATGCCAGTAGCATCAACACATTCTGAGTTCAGTCTTGCATGAGGGTGCAATTCTAAAATAAATTCAGCTGTGTTTCAAGCTGTTCTCTGCATTTCCATTCTTTTTTTTTTTTTTCTGGTTCTGGGAAACTATGCTGAAAGCTGACCAGTCACATTTTTTGACTCACACTGCTGACAAGTAAGTTCTTTCAGAATTTATGGTATTTTTTACTGTCTACTACAGAGTTTCATTCTTCCTCTAGTGAAAATGTCTATTTACACAGCCTGTCTAAAACGGTCTTGCCAACTGAGTAAATACTGCTCTGTATATAGAAGAATCTTGAGTTGCTTAAACAAACATAAAGGGGTATGAGTTGATCAAAGCAAGAAGCCTTTGTGATTCTAGTGCCACATTGGTTTCTCTGTGTTGAGGAGGGCACATACTGGTTAAAGTAAGTGAATCTGAATGTGCATTTTAGCAATGATATGACTCCATAATAATTGTGGTTTATTTCTGGGAAGACCCCAAGCATGTGTGTTTCTGCTATGATTGTGGAGTAAATGTCAACCCATTGCAAGAGGTACTGACAGAGCTGTTCATGCACAGGTTGTGCTCTTCACATCCCCAGGACATCAAGCAGGAGGCAGCAGTGGTGCCTCCTAGGGAGCACATGCACACAATTCCTCCCTTCTCCACACTTCCTGAGTTGCCATCACACTTCTGGATGTGAAGCTTCGTCAGCTGTGTACTGGTAACAAGAGTACCATCATAGAAAAGAGATCTCTCTGCATCTTTTCTATACCAGCAGAGCCAGTGCATGTGGATCAGATTATAGACCTCTTCAATCTTGGGATGCAAGAAGGAAGGATTTCATAGCTGCCTTGTTGAGTTCCAAGTCCCTGAAGGGTCTTGGAAATCCTTTCAGACTCTGGACTCTGTCACCTAAAAATAGATAGAAGATGGTTTTTCCTTTATTTTCCCATCAGTTACTTTTCCAGATGTCTGGCAGCCTTGAAGGCTGATGCAGGACCATCAGCTGTTGCACTGATGCTGTGCACAGGGAGCCTGCACTGACTCAGGGATGTGACAGCAGCATACACACACCAGCAGTGAAACCACAGAGCCTCAGCCAGCATTGCTCAGGGCCTCACAACTCCCTCTGACAGCCTCCAGCAGGATCTCTCTCTTCTAACCAAAGGCAAATTGCCTTTGAACCCAGTAGTTCATGTGCCTTTCTGTGCAATCCAGGGACTTGTGTACTCATCCAAGCAGTTTTGCTGTAACTGAGGATGTGATGCTCAGGCTCAGGAGGGATGTGGGCAGTGTCTGGCTGGGGCAGGTATTGCTGATACCACACACGGGCTCTCTCAGCCTGCCTGAGGTTGCCACCCTGTTGCAAAGCTGGCAGATGTGAGAGCTCTTTAGCTCCATTCCCCAGCAGCCTGGTGCTGTGGCTCAAGCCCATCTTTGTTGACAGCTTAAGGATTTGCTCTGGAGGAGTTGAAGTATGTGCACATACTGTAGTCTGCCAACTTTTCTCTGAGGAAAATATCCTATGGCAGAAGAGAAGAGAGTTTTGAGACAGACGTTATTGTAAAGTGCTTTGGCAGGGCTGCCTGAAGCTCTTCTGTAAAGCCCTCTGTGGTACTGATGTGGAGGAGTCCTACAGACTTCTGTAGGAAGGAGAATAAAGTCCCATTTTATGTATAATGACAGTATATCTTTCTGATGTAAAACCCACATTCTAGGTGTTCTAGGAAATCAGTAATTTTGGACACAGTGTTTCAGTGATGCCCACTTATTATTTCTTTATTTATTATTCTGTAAATTATAAAAGCCATATTTAGGATTCTAGGAAAAAAGGAATAACCCACCAAAACCACAAGTTAAAGAATGTTGCTGTAATGCCTCAGAGAAAAGAACATACCTTTGGCTCTTTCATAGATTCAAATAATTTATTCTTTCTTAATTATGTAATTTGCTAAAACTTATAATGAAGTGATACAGCTAATTTTATTTTTTACTGACAGAGTGGAAGAAGCAAATGTAATTTCCAGTTACTGCAGCAAAGCACCAGGATCTATTTAGAGAAATAAATTGATTTAGATGCCATAAAAAGTGGCAGCACAAAGTCAAAACATTACTCATACTGTTAAATAATTTAGCTAGTGACTTCTGTCTCACTTGAGTATATCCGACTTGGTGCACTTTGGGATTTATATTTGTAGGCCTTTGATCTCTCTGAGATGACTGCCTTTTATATCCTCCCCACAAAACTCAAAGGAACACCTTTGGAATGAAGGTTATGCTCACAACGCTTGTTTCTTTTTCCTGTTCGCTTAAGATCCAAAGGGACAAGGCCAGTCAGGAATGTGAAGCACTTTTTCACCAACCATGATATTATTCTGGGCAGCTTTTCCTTGTCCTGCAAGTAAGGCAGCTGCCTCTCTGGGTGAGATTTCCTTCAGTTTGGTGGGTGTCTCACAGCACTTGTGGTCTCCTGCAGTCAGTTTTTCTGAGAAAGCTTTCACCTGGCTGTGGTGGAAGGGAGCTGATTCCCCCCCTACCTGCTGCCTGTTTGGAGACAGTAGCTAATTTTAGCTATGATTTAAGTGAAATCCAGTATCTGATCCAATATCCTCAGGGTGAGTTACCTAATTTCTTAATCACAGCTCTATTTTGAACCTGTGTGGCACTTAAAAGTAAGTGAAAAACTTCTGGGCTTGAAGCTGATGGTTACCTTGGGACCAGCAGGGTTATACTCATCATGAACAACCATTGGTAGTTTCATTCTGCATTATATATTCAGTGTATATATTTACATAGACTTTCAACAGCAAATTAATTTCCAAAGTAGAGACACTTTCTGGAATAAACTAGGTTAAGACAAAAAATAACCCTTAAATTTATGAAATAAACCCATTACCAGATTGATGTCACTCTCAAGTAGGAAGTAAAGTAAGTGTTGTTTAGTAGTTAATTTTTGTTCAGGAGTTAGTGAAGGAAAAAATTAAAGGAACATTTGACAAAGAAATTAAAGGAAGGCAAAAACCTAAAATGTCAGTATTAGTGAGTATGAATTACAAACAAGAACAAAAAAAGGAATGTCAATAACGCAAGATAAAGATAGAACAAAAGAGACTGGAAGTTCTTTAGACAAAAATAACACCTTCTCAAGGGTATTAAGGAGAATATAAAATGTAACTGGTATCCGTTGCCACAAGGAGATGGAAATTTTTGAAGAGCAAGTGGAAAAACTGTTTATTCAATATATGGTTTTGTCTTTCATTTGCAAAAAAATAGAGAAATCTAGTCATAGCACATGAGGATGGAAAAGTGCTTTCAAGTCTGCTTGAGTGAAAGGAATCCCACTAATTCCAGTTTGAGTTCAGTGATCCAAGCTGTGCTAGTCAGCTGCACCTTATCACTCTCTACAACCACCCAAAGAAGTTTGTAGTGAGGCGGCGGTTGGGTCTCTTCTCCCAGGAAAACAAGTACTAGGAAAAATTTCTTTACTGANAAATAGAGAAATCTAGTCATAGCACATGAGGATGGAAAAGTGCTTTCAAGTCTGCTTGAGTGAAAGGAATCCCACTAATTCCAGTTTGAGTTCAGTGATCCAAGCTGTGCTAGTCAGCTGCACCTTATCACTCTCTACAACCACCCCAAAGAAGTTTGTAGTGAGGCGGCGGTTGGGTCTCTTCTCCCAGGAAAACAAGTACTAGGAAAAATTTCTTTACTGAAAGGGTGGTCAGACATTGGAATAGGCTGCCCAGGGAAGTGGTGGAGTCACCATCCCTGGATGCCACACTAGTGAACACAATCTTTGACAGCTCCACTCAAGCAGTTGGTTAGGGACAGCTTCAACAGGTTCTGTTCATGGCTGAATTCATGATCCCCACCTACAGAAGGAATGATTTAGTCTTGCACTGAAGGTGCCCTTTTTTAGTAGCTGTCAAGATAATAGTGTGTGACAGTATAACCATTGTCTGTTCAGGTGGAGCTTATCATTCTTTAAAATATTCTGGAAGTTTTCCAGGTGTGGCTTTGTGGTAGCCTCAGCACTTACTCCAGGGCCAGTGACTCAGTCACGTATCCATTCTTGTTTTAGGATTCCTGAGAACTCCCTGTGCACAGCACTTTTCTCAAGAATATAGGGATGCATGCTTACAATGCTTTGTCAGCCATGTGGTATTAATATCTGTGTGCTTATAGCAATGCTGCTGGCATGTGTTCTAATTTTTTGGCTTCTCTTAGGACTACAATAATTCTGTCCTTTGTGATGACCTGTTCAAATCACAATTTCCCCGAAAGTTCAGCTGGCCAGACCATTCAGTTCCCAGTCTGCCCATATTCACAGGCCTTCTGAGGAAACAGTTGGGGGTTGCTTCATAAGGTATTGATTTTTCAGTGCTTTTTTGAAAATAACCTTGAGAAAACACATGTAATGAATTTCCACTGTAGCACATAATACCATAACCTGCATTGCCAGTGGTTCAACACTGGGTGAAATAGGACACATAACAAACTAGATGTCGTAGGACTGAAGAACAGCCAGTCCCACTGAGACTTAGTAAATTCTTTCTTAATCTCTGATGCCCATATTGCAATTTCTTGCTGATTACATTCAGTCTTCTCCTTGGTTTGTTGAAACAGTGATTGGTTTACTATGGATTCAGGATAAAAAACCTTTCTCCCATTCAGCTCCTGTTTTCCTGTTACAACGGTGCTTGTCATACACTGGGAAGAGGTTGTTTTCAGTCATTCTGATTGGAGAATGATGTTTGGTTGTACACCTAAAACCTGGTAAGTAATGACCACAATATCATTGCAAAATGTGGGTTTCAATTTTAAAATGCAATCTTACTCTGAAGACACCATGATAAATGATTTTAGCTTTGGGTCCTACCAGTTGAGTTTTAGATCAGAATAATTCTTTATGGTGAGTATTTACTTCAATTTCTCTACAGCAATAATGCATCCTAATAACTTCCTGAAACTACATAGACAGCTTCTTCTTGAGGAATGCTGGGTTTCCATTAGGAGTGGATTTTACCAGTTCAAGGGTCATCAGTTTATGTGTGGTTATTTCACAGATCTGCAATACAGCTCCATTCAGGAACTAAATAAAGATACTGGTTTGCAGTCTTCTAACATATGGTTAAGATGGTGAACCTTTCTACACTTAATTAGGTCGACTTTCCTTCTATTAATCTCTGCAGCGACAGTATATTTTAGTATTAGTAAACCCCATGGACCTGATAATACTGCAATCAGATTAATCAGCAATTATTCTAGCATTTGAAGCTAATGAGAATACAGCTTTTTCACGGAGCAATAATCCACACTGGTTATGTACTGAAAACTGTAGGAAGGCCTTAATCACATCATTGCCCATCAGTGATAATTTATCCCAAATGGATTCAAGGTCTACAGTATCCAATGTTCCATTCACTACACCTGAATTTCCTAATAAAGTACTTAAAATGCTACATCTCCCTTTCACTTTCAAATATTTCTCAATCCATTGCTTAAATAGGCTTTGCTCAGCATACATTCCAGTTGAATAATTAAGAAGTTCAATGGAACAGTTACTTGAGTTAATTTGAACCATATGTAACTCTATTCCAGATTTAAAAGACCTTCTGACTTTCTATATTGCCTTTGGAAAGTTGGGCTTCTGGGGACTTTGATTCCAACAGTAGTTGGCATTTGCCCAATAAAAGGAGACAAGGTGAGCAGACGGAAACAGTCTGTGAGCATGGGAAGGTCCAGCACTGGTACAGAGATGTCTGACCTGATCTTTCACAAAGAAGCTTATCTAGGAAAGCTAAACATTAGATGGAGTTAGTGCTGTGTGATGCTGGCTGGTCACAGGAAGGATTACAGGCTGCCCAGAGGGAGGTTGTGGAGTCTCCCTCTCTGCAGACATTCCAACCCCTCCTGGATGTGTTCCTGTGTCAAGGTGACCCAGCCTTGGTAGGGAGGTTGGACTGGGTGATGCACAGAGGTCCCTTCCAACCCTGAGAAATCTGTGATTCTCTGATTCTGTGATTCTGTGATGCAGAGCAATGGGTGCACAGCTGGCTGGCAGAATTGTAAATACTCCAATACCCCAAATCCAGCTACAGTGTGTGGGAGGGTTTTGGGCCAGGGTACAGACTATGTCTGTAGGACTCTTGCATATCGCCCCTTGTGGAAACCAGCACTGTTTAGTTGTTTTTCACTCATTTACAAAGTGGATGGAAGCTGTCACACAGTTAGCTATGATGCAATTATATAGTGGGGCATTTTATCAATGCAGAATTCCCAAAGAAACCGTGCCAAGAGCAAATATCAAAGGAGCTGTGCACAATCTTATGAGTCAAGCAAAAACAAATCTCACACAGCAGGACAACCTCAAAATTCTGGACAAATGAGATATTCCTGCAGGATAAGCAAGGAAACTTAGAAAATTATTAAAAGGCAGTGATAAAGATTGGGATGAAGAGCTGTCTCTGAACTCATGGCCAGAGGAGCAGCCATTGTAGTTTGGTTGGCATATGTTTCTTGAGATTTTAATTTGAAAAGAACTGAAAACAGCACAAGACTCTTGGCTGTAAGGAGAACGGTTTGTTGAATGCCTGTCTCAGCTGAAATCTTGCAAAAATTCAACTTAACTAAAAAAGCCTAAATGGTTTATTTCAGAATTTGAAGGATGAAATTTTATCACTATAGATATATTTTTGTTTATGTGATTTCCAATCAAGTTACTTGTGGAAATATCCTGAAGTGTTTGAAAGCTAAAAGAAGTTTCTTAACTGTCTTAATGTTAAAAAATGTGAAATCAAATTAATTTGGAATGTTAAATGTAGGACCCAGATGGTCAATAATCACTACATATAATATCACATTAGTCTTCCTACTGAGATCCTTAATTCCTTTGCTGTTGCTCTAAACTAAGTGCCATCTAATTCTGCTTTGACTATGATTTGTACCACGTCTGCTGTTAAAGCAATTTTTTTTTTTTTTTTTTTTTTTTTTTTTTTTTTTTTCTGATGGACTATTTTTGATGTCCCCTTTTATTTCATAATCTGATCCAAACAGCAGCCGGGTTCTCACAGAATTTTTGGCTTAACTCACTCCCTTTTCTGGGAAGTGTTCACTGTGTTCCATATTGTCCTTTTCTTGGAAACCCCTTAACATAGCTGCTGTCCTTAATCCTTCTGTGATTGTATCACACTCCAAACTGCTCTAGGGCTTGGATCCTATTTTCTGCTTGCTTCATAAACAGGCAATGCCCAAACTGCCCATCCAATAAGCTCTTTGGATACCCTTAACTTGGTTCTCATTAATATCCATGCCTTCAGAAATATGTTTTGCATTTCCTAATAGCCCATGGAAAGCATTGTCTTTTGATTAGAATCCCAATGTCTGTCTTTCTTTAGCAGGCATCAAGAAAATAGTCTCTAAAGGCATAAAAAATGGGGTTTTTTTGGTCACACACAAACACAAAAACCATTTTAGTGTTCCTGAAAATTCCCTCCATGTGGAACAGTATGCAAGGATATAAGTGTGTATTTTAGCCTGGTGCTATTAATATCTATGTATTTGCAGCAATGCAGCTGATACATTTTTAAATTTATTTGATTCTCTTCAGGATAATTGGAATCAAATGGCTCCAAGGGGGATCTTATTTTTCTTTCTGTGTTGTGGGAATCCCAGGTAACTCAGCTAATTTTACATTTAGGTGAGATGAATCACCCTATTAGCAGCAAATGTGGATGTTAAAGGAATGTATAAGCAGAAGAATATTTCACACTGGCAAACCTGATACCAGGACTCCTAAAAGCAATGAGTTTTTGGACTGCCTCCTGAAAATGCCAGTTTTGAATAAGTATTTGCATGTGGGTAATTCTTAAGATCAAAACCACACTCATATTTTATGAGTATTCAAAATGTTTAAGGGGAAGAAAAGGTAACAGGAAGCTTTCTAGATAACTTCAGTTCTTGGCAAAATACTGGAAAAATTATAAAGATTCTGTTGGTAAAAAGTTAAAAGAGAAGGGTTTATAATTAAGCTTGCTAAATGTATGAAAAATAGGCTTTGTCAAATATATTTGATTTCTTTCTTACAGTTGATAGAAGTAAGTACATAATGGACTTCTGTAAAGCATTTAATTTTTTACAAATGACATGTTGATAAGAAAATTAGGACTATGCAATATCAATAAAGTACGTCTTAAATGGATTAAGAACTGGTTCACAGGACTGAAAGAGTACTTGTCAGCAGGCAGTTATTACTGATTATGGCATTTTCAGGAATATTCTCTTGTGATTACACCTAGTTCTAAAAATGAGCTTTGTTTTCATCAGCTCTGTGTTCTCCATAATTTTCAGTCAATTGATGGAAATAAATGAAAATCAGTGGTGTTAGCCCTTGTGAGTGGTCCAAAGTGATGAAGGATGTGAAAAACAAGTCACCCAAACAGTGTTTTGGATTAGAAGGGAGAAAGTTGAGCTCAGTGAAACACATTTGACTTTAACATGAACTGCTGGGAGGGCACAGGGCAAGAAATAAGATTTTACTGAGGAGGACAGAGTCTGTCTCCTGGGAAACAGTGAGAGCCTTAGCAGAGAGGTAGCGTGGTCTCCCTGTGTAATGTGCTATAATAAAGGGTTTATGGTGCATAAACCTCAGAACTGTAAGCGGGGAATACGGACATGATTTCACCTCTCTACATAAAATTCCTCAGGTATCCAGCTGTGATACCAGAACGTTAAAAAATATGGTTGAAAGAACAGAGGGGGACAGAGAAAAATGACAAAAATTACTCCAAGGTTAAGGAAAATGTTTTAATGCAGCTGACATTTTTGTTGCATAGTTAATGCATCAAGGTGCCTAAAAACCAGTCTTTCAATACTGTAGTTCTGTCAGTTTATTGGTATCCTCAAAAGAGCTCTCTACATATTTATATAAACTCTTAAACAAGATTTTATAATGGTGCCCTCAAATGAGATTTATATACATACACACACACACACATACACATTCACATTTATATATATTTACATATTTATGTGTGTTATATATTCTTGACCTATATAGGATGAAGGCTAGGTATTTTCCTTTGCTACACTCACACTTCTCAAGAACATATTAACCACTGTGACACCTCTGTGTTTGACAGTAAGAGATTGTCTTATCTTACAGCAACACAAAGGACATTAAGAGCATGTCAAGAAGCCCTTGTGTACAAAACCACTGAGCTGAGCAGTGAATGAAGACACACAACACCTAGCAGAGTTTTACAGCCTGATAGTTGACTTGTGGACAGTGTTAAATAAATGCTGTTCATCAGAAATTGCCCATCCAATAGCCCACTACACCCTGAGATGCTGGAAAAGTTAGAATTTTTTAACTTATCAAATAGAAGGCAGCTTTATAAGAGGACATAACCACTTCTAAGGGGAAAATATAATAATAATAAAGGCTTCTCAGTGGAACCAAGCAAAACAAGAATCTAGGCTTGGTTATTAAGGCTGCAAATACTAAAAATACAAATTGACACATTTTTATTTTTTTACTTTTTAACAACAAGGCTGATAAACAAAAAAATGTCTGGTAATATTATAAAATCAGTGGATTTTATAAAACCAAGGCTATCTCTTGGAAATTATGATAGATATTGTCTTTAGGAGTTACTGACCTCTACAAAAGTACCATGCAAAGTTTAATAGCCTGTGCTATAAGGGAAATCAGACTACAGGATCTAATACTGGCCCCAAAAGCAACCATCTATGAATAAACTGTAGTAAAAGTATTACATGGGAAATTGGATTGGAAAGCACCATTCAATTATCTTATAAATCACACCAATGGCTGTGATCTTTTCTTGAAATTCTGGGACAGAATATTCTTTTAATTTCCTCCTGCTAAGGCTTAAGTATTCAATCTTGAATTGCCATGAAACATGTTTCTGTCTCACATATATAGTGTCATACATCATGGTGATAGAAAGGTGAACTCTGCTGTAGGATGGGATTGTTAGAGCTGGAAGAAGCCCTACTAAGATCAAAGAGGTTGAGTAGAACAGAAAGAGAGGACATCTATCCTTTAGCAAATGATACTTGCAATAGAGAGAAACAGTGGAGAGTTAATATTCTTGGTTCTCTGACCCTTGAGATTAAAGCAGTATTACTCTAAAGTCACACAGTAGTTACTCTTGCAATGCTGACACTGTACTTTGAAATTAATCTGTATTTGCTTCAAGTGTGAAAGATATTTCTAAAACTGAAAGTAAAAAGGATTGCTTTGCAAACTGCAGTGATATTGACTTACTAATTAATTTAAAGTGGTGATTTCATGATTACTGGTTACCATTAAATTGCTTCTTGCAGGATCATAGAGTGTGTTTGTTTGAAAGAGCTACAATAATTTTCCATATAATTGCAGGATCTAAGTGGAATACAGTTGAAACAAATTGCAGGAGACACATTACAAGAGCTATATCTTCCAGATACAACAGAACAATTTGTTTTGTGATTCCTAATTGCTAGCAAGTCGGTGGAATGAAATGTGCTTTCAGAAGCTGCACTGCTGACATCTTGCTGACATCATCTCAATCAGCACAGAAGCTGTCCCTGTGTATTCATGGCCTTTGAAAGTTCCAGTAATTGATGCTGAACAAGCAAAAAATAGCTACAGATACAATAATGGGAGACACAGGCTGAGTCATGGAGGGGAAAGAAAAGAAAAGATTTAAAGTAAATGGGAAATGAATGAATTAAAAAAAAGTTTCTCTGGGCAGGCTGGGATACAAAATAAATCACCAAATGAAAGAGAAAAGTGACAAAACAATAAAAATCAGAAAGAATGATGATAGGTGAACACAGAACAGTGAATCAGACAAATATTAAACCTTACGACAAGAAAAAATCAAAAAGAAGAAACAAGATATAGAGTAACTTAGGCAGAAAGAAAGTCAACTTGAAAAAGGTAAATTAAAAAAGGGACTCAGAGAGATCTAAAAGGAGCAAGTTGGTCAAGAGAGATAAGAGGGTCCTAGGTAACAAAGAGGGCCCTGACTAACAAAGACAATTTTCAAATGGTCATATTGAGAATGAAATCATCAGTTTTATTAGGTAACAAAGATAAAGAGTAAGGACAAACAGAAGGAAGAATAATTGTTCTCTGAGCTTTCGTATTTGTGAAAGCTCAGTGTGTGCCGCAGTTCCTGATTCCTGTGTAGGTAATGACAGGATGGCCTGGAAAAGTAGAGACTTTTAAATTTGTTTTATGTAAGTCCATGCCTTTCTGAAATTGTTTTTCTCATTTGTAGAAGAGTAAGTTGAGATATCTGAGGGTTCTTTGTTTGCCTTTTGTTTGCAACATTCCCTTTCTAGGGAGTTACAAAAGAGCCCTTTGAAGTATGGGTTATGTTTATTCCTTCAGTTTTAAAATACAAACTCATGTTTTTTAAGAAATAATGCCAATTTTAGGACTCCCTCTTAGAATCTAGATGGAAAAGACGTTGCCCTGTGTTTTCTTAACTCAATGAAAAACCCTTAGTGTTACTAAATGACCATGATGGGTTAGTCAGATCTACTGATCTAACAGGATATAGCTGACATGAAAGAACTGCTGTCTTCAGAAGCTTGTTGTCAAACAATGTGCTTGATCTCCCCTCCTAAAAATGATTCACAGTGAGCAAAGGCACAGAGCAGCCATAGAAAATTGCCCTTATTCAGAGACTAAATGCTTATGTAATCTGTCTGAAGGCAGGCCACATGCTCATGAGAGAGAGGGCCGTGTACAGCCCCTACATATTTTTGACAGAGAAGAAAAACTATAATTGTAGATTCTATTCCTTGGTCCTTTTTTTAGCTGAATGTGCAGCATTTCTGCAGTTTTATCCCTTTTATTGTTTTACATATTATTTACTTGAGTTGGGTTCTTGCTAAAATCTGTTTAGGATCTACAAGCATAGGCTCAGCATAATACAAGCTCAGTACCTGACTGTCTATCTGTGCCTTTTTCAACCCCTTTCCTTTTTCCTGCTGCCTCTCAGGTGTCACTGGAGCAGCCAGAGCCCTAGATCAGGATGCTCCACTGCCTCCAGCACAAACAACCTTTGCTGTAAAAGATTTGTTCCCAAACAGCTGTGAATTGTCAATGGCCAGCAAGGTTTTGTCCAGACTACACCAGCACCCTTAATTTTTTTCACCATTAAAAAAACATACATGGTAATCTGGAAAAACTGATTCACTAATTATTTTGTTCTAGCAATGCATTAAATGTTTTTTACTTGTTTTACAACCTTAAGACTTCCTTCAGATACTTTTAGAACTATGTACCAAAACTTCTAGCAGACTTCCTTAACATGCTCACTTGAAACCAGCCTGAATAGTACTTCAGTTGTGATTTTAGTAGTGTGAGAGTGAGAAAAATGTTACATGCACAGATATTCTTGTTATTTTTTTGTTTTACATTCACATTTATATTCATTTATCTTTCATCCATCCATAGCATTTAAATGCTTCAGAAACAACAAAGACCTTAAATTTCTTTCCTTTAAGATTTCATCTGTTCTTCATATCTGGAATAGGTGTTTGTAAATTTTAACTACATGTTAATATACTAATTTTATGCCTTTATAAGTGGAGACAGAAAACAACTGAAATGAGGCTAATCAGAGATTTCTGGAATGCCAGTAATGTATTTTAAAAGCCAGAACAACAGTCTGCTATTCAAAGTGTCAATAAAACTTCTGCTGTCCTTGATTACTTCTGCAGATGTAGAAGAATCTTTATTTGTAGCCACAGATGTTGGATTTGGAGACTTTGTGAGTTCATCCATAGATAACGGATGCTGATCTACGACAGTATAGAGAATAAAGAGAAGGGTAATTAGCAACTGGAACCAATCAAAGAATACAAGTACATCAGAACTAAAGATCTTTATACAAAGATATCTAAAGGATAAGTTTTAGTACAACTCCAGCTGCTGGAATTCAAAAAGCAATTAGATCTCAGTAAAGCACAAGGCATTTATATTGCTGAAAGTCTGATTAGATGATCACAGGACCTGTTTCATCTTAAATGTTATAAAAAGTCACTGATGATTATGAAACCCCAACTTGGTGACTGTCAGGAAATGCTTCACAATCTCTGGCAAGAAGTAGCAAGAGATGTATTAAATACTGTGGTTAGCTGGACCCCTGAAGCTATAAAGGAAGATAGAGGGTTGCTGCCCTCATGATGTTACCAAAAAGAATCATGTCCTTGGCTTGAAAAACTTGAAAAACTTTGTAAGCTGGCTTATAGACCTCTGGGTAAGAACTTGTGGGGAAATGTTCCAGTGGTTGCTGAAAGCCAGATTTGAATTATATCTTGCCACTGTGAAATATAAGCAGCTAATTCAAATATAAGGAATTTAAAATCAGCATTATAATGTTGTTACATTTCCTCAACAAACAATGGCATTAGGGAGATGAATTTCTTTTTAGAGTTTGGTCAAAAATATAAAAATACTGAGATAATAGAATTCAGCAGTGTAAATTGCTGTGCTACATCTGACCACTCTTTTGGCAACAGAGGAAAGAAGGGCACTGCAATAAATAGAGCAGCTTGCTTGATGTGTGCAGCTCAGTGCACAGTTGTTCTCAGTGCTGGAGGCCTGCAAGGGAAGACAAGTGAGAAATAAGTCATGCAGACAGATCCCCAGTGCATCTCCAACCCCGTGGATGATGGGCTCAGGTGAGAGTCTCTTTCTCCACCAAATTGGCACATGGGGTCAGCCTGCTCCTGTGCCTTAAAGATTTCCCTCTTGAAGAAGGCCCATTCTTCCTGGGCTCCTCTGCCTCTCAGGACATTCTCCCCAGGCACTCAGCCAGGCTCCTTAAGAGGGCAATGTCCACCCTACGGATATCAAGGCACAGTTTTGCTGACCCCTTTCCTTCTCCATGAATGAATATGCTTTTCTGATGGCTGTGCCCAAGACTGTCTCTGACCATCACATCCCCCACCTGTCCCTCTCTGCCCACAAACAGCAGATCCAGTGAGTCGCTCTCCTTTGCTGCCTCTCTCACCAGCTGTGTCTGGAAGTTACCCTCCAGACTCTCCAGGAACCTCCTAGACTGTTTTTTCTCTGCTGTACTCTATTTCCAGCAGACATCTCGTAATTCAAAGTCCCCCATGAGAACAAGGGCTAGTAATTGTAATTTCAGGAATGTGGATTCCTCTCCAGTTAATAGAAAGTAATAAGTATTGAAGAAATGAGATTCAGCTCTCAATAGTTTCCCAAACTAATAGCTCTTTGAGAATAGCTCTGCTAATACTAGTGACCCCTATTCCCACTGGATAATTGCTTTTATTATGCATTTCTATTTTCTGTTCCTGTCTTACAGCACTGATGGATGTAATTTAGTTGTATACTATATAGGTGCCTAACGAAATTGCCAAAAGAGGGTTCATTGCCTAGTGAAAAAATGATGTCAGCTCAAGTCTCAGAAATGGTCTTACCTTCAAGCCTGCCTTTCTTTTTTCCAAGTACACTAAATATTTTTCATTATGACTAGAAAAAATTCAGAAGGGCAAAAAGCCCATCATATGTAGCCTTAATTTCAGACATAATGAACAGATATGCTGTATCTGTAGCTCATAAATTAGGCCAAGTGATGGCAGGTGAAATGCAGATAAGGTGAGAGTACTGCATGATGAAAGGAGGAGAGGAAGACCTGTGTTATGTTGATGTGACCAGTCAGAAAGAAAAATGTGTGTCAGTGAGGAGAAATCAATTTAATGTCTGCATTATACAAAACATCAATACAGACAGGATATTAAACTGCATTAGAAGTATCTATAGGTAGATATACAGGTGGATAGCATAATTTGAAAATATCAGGGGGCTAGAAAAGGGAAAACAGCATGGAGAAATTCTCAAATGAAGAAAAAATATATTAACACACAATTTAGTCGAGCAAGAAATATTAGGAAAGAGATATATTAAATGATGAATGTAATAGTGAAAGTCAGTTGAATGCCCATGTTTATTCCTAGTGTGGGACATAATATTACAGTAGTAATCTGAAAAAATAGTGTAAATTTCATAGTGAGAAAGCACATGTTGGCACAATGCATCATTAACCTACTGAGCAGCATAGATTCCCCAAAGTCTGTATGTTCTATGCTCTGCAAGATATGTTCCATCCTAATTACCATTTAATGCAATTCTGAAACTTCTCTATTGATCTTCAAGGCCACCATTGGATAAGGGCCCAGCTAAATTAGATAATATCCTTTCACCTGTAACTTATGAAGACAAATGAGATCTCCCAGTGTAATGCAACAAGCTGTGATGACATTCATCAGGACCAGAGATAGTATTTGAGGCAAAGTGGATTGATACAGAGCAGCCAATTACAAGAAGGCTGGAGAGGGGCTTTTCACAAGGTGTGGTGGCTTTAAACTGAAAAAGGGTAATGGAGAGGCTACACTGAACTACAGCCTGATTGCATTTAGAGTATATAGACAAATCTCTTTGGTAATGGTTTCCTACTGTAATTGAAATCAAGGAGATAAAATTGTCAAGCAGCTCAGATGGATCAGTACCTAAAATTCTGAAAACCAGGGAGTGATCTGATACTCTATATGATCAGAATGTAAATTTAATTTACCTTGCTAAGCACTTGGATTCTAAGGAAGTTGGATAAATTTTATACAAATTATATAAGATACATACATATTAAAAATACATATAATTCTACCACACAATTTTTCACAAAAAAATCCCCCCAAAACTACTAATATATGAACATGCTTTCAATAATCTTATCACTTCTGCCTAAGAAAAAGATTCTTGAAATTGTGTAAGTAACTAGATACCCAGAGACCTACACAAAGCCAATGTGATATATGTGATTCTATTTCAAATACCTATGTAAAGAAGAATGATCATCCTCTGGAGATACTGATCTCACTCCTAACCAAAGTGGAATCTTGGACTGGACATGGATTTTCAACCAGTGAAGTAGGGTGAGATGAATCTCACCATTAGTAACTATAGAAAATCACATCTTAGTTGTGTATAGTTGAAATTTCATATTGATTCATTGATGCCAATAGCTGTTAGCATCTTGATACCTGGTTCAGCATGGTAAATATCAAGATTTTATGGGAGTATTTGAAAACCTTAGACAGCTGTTAAAGAAGCATATATATATATATATATGTGAGATTTTCAGAACCATCCTTTACCTGAATTTCCTACCATCTACATTTATGCAGTTCCTCCACAGCTGTGTTCTGTTTTGATCAAAAATGATCTGCCCAGCACAAAAGGATAGATCTTCATCATGTTTCTCAGTGTGGTTCAAGGGTTTTTCTTTCTACCCTGCAATTTTTATATTTGTCCAATACATGAAATCTGGGAATGGATATGAATGCTTTTAGAGTCACTAAATTTTTCATGAACAAGGATGTTTTCACAAATTGTGACTAAAAATGACGCCAGATGCAGAAAGCATTTCCAGTGTTGCAGACTGCAGGAAACAAAGGGCACATTTGTACTTTGGTGCTGAAATCTTTGGATTAACTGCTGTGAGCTCATAAGATCAAAACGTTCAGCTCAGCACTGAGAGCTGGGAGTAGCCTTGATCCCCAGATCAGTATTGCCATGTTCCAGCTGTACTGTGGCTGACCTCCTGTTTAGCTAAACTGACTGATTGTGCTGATAAAACCACTCTGATTCTGCTCCATCATAAATATAAGAACTCAGTGTGTGGCTCCGGGGGCCCTAAGCTATATGGTCAAATAATGGCGCCTGTTTGTATTTATGATACAGGTTTTTCCTTTACCAGTTCCCACAGAGTCACTCTAAAACTGATAAAAAAGGGAAGGCATTTGTGATTGCCTTGTCTAACTAACAGTCTCTCTGTCACTCACTTTTTTCAGCAATTTTGGTCATGCTCCTTTCAGCCCAGTCTGAGATGGAGGGACACCTCAGAGATTGGCAATTCTTACACGTTTTGTGAAGACTGATGGTTTCATCGAGCAAAAAAGACCCAATAAAATCTTCATTAGTTCTGCCTCTCACAAAATGCTTTGCTGAGTGAAGAGACCTTTCGAGAAAATTAGAGCTCTAATCTGTCATTTTGAACATCCCCATTTTCCATTAAACAGAGCAATTTGCAACATTAAATGCAAAGGAATATCTTATTAGTCCTCATTATATGGACTTTATTTGTTTCTGATTCCTAAAAGCTGATATAAAAAAATACACCCTTTGTTTGTTTAACCAGTAAGGTGTCGTAGCTCCTTCTAGTATATTCTAAAGCTATTTATTTCTCCCCAATTAGAATAAATAAGTCAACATTCACAGTTCAAATCATAGTTCCTCGGGTTTCAGATTCCAGCAAGGAAGGGCAGTGTGAGTGGCAGTTTTTTCAAATTACTTTAATTATTTCACATATCACTGTCATTTCTTTTTGCTGAATTACTGTCAAATAAACCACCCTTATGATCAATTTAACTGCCCCATTTTTAGCCTTTGGAATACTTTATGAAGGGATTTCTCTGCATTTTTACAGATTCCTGGATGAGTGAAAACTACTTCTGATCTAGTAGAAGGCTCAGATGCTCTCCAGGCATCTTTAACCTCTGTTTAGAACATGGACAGGTAGGACCAGTGTCTCAGATGTCACTGTTTACTAACACATACTTTCTAATAAAGCTTCCCTCTGTGCAGCCAGGAAAAATAGACTGGAGATGTCTTTCTGATTCTGCATCTTATTTTATACTGGACATGGCTCCAGGATAGATCTGAACAAGCTAGGAGCTATTTAATTTTAAACAAATTAGTCTTTTTTATTAAATGGAAAAAACCTAATGATGCTATTCCCGTTTTCTGCCTGAAAACTAGGAAGATAGTCAGATTAGCAGATAGCCAAGGAAGTTTCAGAACTGAAAGTCTGGCTTAGAAAAGTTGGAAGTGATTCAGATATTGAGGTGTGGTGGAGATTTATATAAGACAGTACTCTTCTCTCTGATCACTGTAATACAATAGTGAGAAGTTTACTGTGAAGCTTTTTTATTCATCATCTGATACTGCTAAGGTGAATGCAATGTGAATTGTACAGATTACTGCACTGTAAAATTTCTGTAGAATTAAAATCACTCTTAATGTAGTCCAATGATAGAGAGAATGACAATACATAATCTATACCCTAGCATTAGGTATACAAGATTCTGTCATCATTAATCATCAAAGGATTCAACAAAGTACATCTGTTCCTTTACAACAGTCTTTACTATGGGGATGATTATTAGTTGACCAAGAAAAAAATTCTTATGAATTCAAACTAAGCTGATAAAAGGAAGGAGAAGAGTCCATTATCTAATGCTGTTTCATAGTGAGCTATCATAATGATGGCAATAATAAGCATTTGGATATAATAGTCTGCAGAAGAGGAAGAGAGCCTAGCCAAATTTCCAGAGTTCAGGATTCTTTTAGTGCTGAACCTGACTCCTCTATACACAATCTATATCCCAGTTTAAATTTGTTTTTAAAGACTTAGTTAAATTGGTAAAAATTTTCTATGGACATACCTATGTCAAATGAAGGGAATATAGACCAGTGTTCTTCGATACTAATTCTCTTGTGGAGTGGTAACTTTGTCAGTGAGGGTTGGAGTAGCAGCAGAGACAGAAATCTTTAAAAATCAATTATCTCATGAAAGAATTAGCATCAAAGGACCAGAGAAACTATGTAGGAGTGTTCACCACTCTGTATTGAAAAAGAAGAAAGAATTTAATTCTTTGATAATGCAATCTTCTCTTTTTTTCTTCTTTTTTTTTGTGTGTGTTTCCATAAAACAGATTCAAGTAGTCTTCCCAAAGAACTCCCTCCAGATGCTTTTACTCTCAGTGCTTGCAATGCCACGTTCCAGCACATTCTTTAGTGATCTACAGATGGATAGCTATAATTTGAATCTTTAAGAGGGATAAAAAGACCTGTTAGCATCTTTCCCCAGCAACAGAAACAAAGGCTTTTCATTCTCCTTTTTCCCTTCAGGATTCTTGACCTATTAAAAAGAAGTTTTTTTTTTTTGTGATTTGTTGTTCTGATCTGTGCAATTCATGTTTGCAGCTCCTCATATATGACTTTTTAAATATAAATAATTTGAGTCCTTATGCACTTTCAAGAGATGAAGTTATCCAAGGCAAAACATTTTGAGTTAATCAGAACTGATGTCCTGAGGTTCTGTGTATCTGCTGTGCGTGCTGTTCTCCCTCCTTTCTTCTCCTACTCTGAAGCCAAGCACAAGGTGGCCCATAACACTCCAACTCTAAGTGCTGGAACCTTGTCAACCTCATTTTACCACTTAAATTATAGCACAGGAAGGATCAGAGCAGGAACACATCTTCCAGCACTCAGTAAATGCATGCTATGAATTATTAGTGTGGTCGCTGGCACTGCAGACACTGAGCTCCCTCAGCACTGCTTTAGTTCTGTGTAGGCTGTGTCTGTCATTGACATGGAGGCCCAGAAGAGAAATCAGGCCACTTTTATTTCAGGGTAATCCAACTTTACTTTAAGAAACGCAGGGCACCCATGTCTGTATCACCCTTCCCTCTCCCAGGCTGCCGCTGGAGCGGGACCCATGGCAGGGAACACCTGGGCTGGGCAGAGAGGACGTGCGGGACAACCCCACAGCCTGAGCCCCACGGTGGGCACTGGCTCCGGCACCTCTTCACTGGTGAATCCCAGCCTGGGGTGTTTGGGGAAGAGTGTGGCCAGCGGGTCGAGGGAAGGGATCCTCCCCCTCTGCTTGGTGCTGGTGAGGCCACATCAGGAGTGTCCAGGGCCGGGCTCCTCAGCGCAAGAAAGACAAGGAGCTTTTGCAGAAGGTCCCGCAGAAGCCACAAAGGTGACGAGGGGTCTGGAGCATCTCATGCTGACAGACTGTGGGAGCTGGGCCTCGTTAGTCTGGAGAGCGATCTGATTTATGCATACAAATGTCTCAGAAGTGGGTGCCAAGAGGATGGTAACAGACTCTTTTCAGTGCTACCCAGTGACAGAACGAGGAGCAACGGCCATACCTAAGACAAAAGAAGTTTCACCTCAACATTTGGTAGAACTTTATGTCAAAGGTGCCAGGCCACTGGAGCAGGCTGCCCAGGGAGGTCAGGAACTCTCCCTGTCTGGAGATACNCCGGTTCTTTATTCTCCCGACGCTGTGAGCAGTTTAGAGAGCGCTTCCTTCTTTCTTAAATCCATAGTTTCAGTAGAAATAAACAGGCTTTCCTTACTACATCGACCATTAACAGCTGGACTTGATGATGCTGGAGTCTTTTCCAACCTTTGTGGTTCTGTGATCAAGTCCCTTGGCAGCAAATNGGCCGAACTGAGACGAGTTCATCCGAGCCCAGCCGGAGCGAGCCCAACCGGGCCGATTTCACCCGAGCCAGCCCGCTGCTCGTGTTCCGATTGGTGGGTTTTGGCCTCGCCTCGGCGTTTCCGCCAATCAGCGCCGTGCGTCCGTTGCTAAGCGGCCGCTGGCGGCCAGGCAGCCATGGCGGAGCGCTGGCGGGACGTGTGCGGGGTGCGCATCGCCCCGGCCGAGCTGCGCTTCAGCGACGCGGTCCCGGGGAGCCGCTACCGCGCTGCG
>VZTR01011337.1:88449-143033 GCA_013400775.1 Chaetops frenatus
TCCAGCCCGCCGCAACAACGGCAGAACGAAGGGAACTCTGATCTTCCGGTTCTTTATTCTCCCGACGCTGTGAGCAGTTTAGAGAGCGCTTCCTTCTTTCTTAAATCCATAGTTTCAGTAGAAATAAACAGGCTTTCCTTACTACATCGACCATTAACAGCTGGACTTGATGATGCTGGAGTCTTTTCCAACCTTTGTGGTTCTGTGATCAAGTCCCTTGGCAGCAAATCCTGCCTTGCCCTCTTGGCTGGCCTTGCGCTCTCCGGAATTCATCCCGCAAGAAGCCCACGGGTTCCTCGTAACTTCAGGGAACATTCTGTAAGAATGGGTCACTTCGTTGTGGTGTGAACACCAAATCTGGGAAGTGACAGCTTTCTTACCTCATTTCTAAGTTGTATACTTCTAAGTTTATTGGCTGGAATAGTCCCCTTGCTTGCTTGCTGAGAGCTTTCTCAGGAAGGAGGAAGTTTGCAATCTTTTCTCAAGATAGTATGACTGCTATTAATAACATCTGATAAGTTCTGTAAAAGTCATTGCATTGCCATTACTTTTTAAAGGCAAATGCATCTTTGCAATTCTAACCAGTTGAGACTTGGTGACCTATGTGGCTCCAGCAAAACCCTGCTGTGGTTAGTAGTTTATTGTTTGTAAATTATGTCAAGGTTGAACTGTCATCTCAGGGGTTGAACAGAAGCTGATGTTGCTTTTTGCTCATAGCAGCTTGAACTATGAATAATTCAGGGTAGTCATCAATATGATTTCCAGACAATTGAAGTACCTTGAATGATTTCACTATCTGAGTAGTGAGCCTTTCTCTTTGAGGGCAAGGGTGGCAGCTAGATTCTTATTAAACTGTAGTTGAAGACTTTTGATATAAGCTGGAGACTGTTGAGAGTGCTTGATTTAGTAGGGCTGTGCTTATTCTGTTTTGTTACTTTTCATCAGCCTTATCAATTTTTCATGTGCTCCAGGAGTGGAAAGGCAGAGTCAATTCTAGAAAAGAGAAAAGGTGACTAAATCATAGCTTTGGAGTTTTTCCCTCTGTGATTATCTCTTGCCTTTTGCTGTGTATTTTTATGCCACTGTACATGAGATGACAAGATGACAGCTAGGGGACAAGATTCCACTTCACACCCTCTCAGTTCCAGAAAGATCTGTTGCGTTGCCCCTTCTCATTCCCAGAACTTTTGTTGCTGTCTGTGACTTTGAGGCTCTGTAGTGTGTGACTCCTCGGAAATACATTCTGGTGCATCACATGCATAGAGAGCAAGCACTGAAAAATAACCTTCCTTCAGCTGTCACAGTGCATGGCTAAGAAATGCTTTCCAAGGAATTAAGCTCACAAGCAGTTTTCCATAGGCTTCACTGAATGTTCCTAGTACACAATATTAATTTTGCCTTGTATAAAATGAATATGCTTGGATGTTTAATTCTTTTTAGAGAACAGATAGTTTCTACACACCTCAGAATTAAAACATGGCTACTCTTTCAATTTCAAGCCCATAATCATGCTGTGCAGGACATAAATGTCCTTTAGCTGAGTATTCTAAAGGAATAGAAAGAGATGCTCAGGAAACAGAAACAGCAAGTAGTAAATTGTGTTTGCATATTTAAAACATAAACTAGAACAGAAAACTTAGAGAATACTGGGAAGGCTGTCTTTCAGAAATAAACAATCTTTAAACTGGACATAAGGAGCAGAAACCCACTGTGCACGGGGTAAAGTGAATTTTAAGGAGACTGAACCACCAGAGGAGCTCTAGGCTTTACTATGAGGCTTTCCTAGGAGTGTGGGAAATGCTAGATCTCCCTCTATGTGCTAGTGGGTTACTTGTGTCTTCTGTTCAAGGAAAGGTGCAGGGGGTGTTGGATTTAAACAGATGATTACTGACAAGTCCAGCATTATATTTTTTTTTGAGAGAGGAAGGGGTGCTTTCCATTCCTCTGTTTTTTTCTCTTTCATTTGACTCCCAAGACTGGAGGTGCCCTGGGCCTTTCATGCTGATTTTCAGTGTTCAATGAGACTTTCTGTTGATGTCAGTCAGACCTTGAGGAAAGTCATACCTGTGCCCTTTTGTTGCTGTTTTGAACTGAGACTTAATCCTTGTTATTTTTTCAGACACTAAAATACTCTTCACTGAGTAATAGCTGATTTAGTGTTGTGTTGCTTCAGAAGGTTTTCTTCAACAGTAGGAAAAGCTGGAGCTCTCTTGGAAAGACTAGAAAATTTTGCTAGTTCAATCTGTCTTTCTCTTTTACTGTAAAAACTCTGAACTTCGATAAATAGGGAGATGAAATTATAAAATCCTGCATTTAAGTTCATGGTAAGTTTTAAATCAATCTCTGTATTCTTCTGAAAATAAACTACATGTATATCCTTCTTAATCTAGAAATGCCTAACAATGAAAAACACCTTTTTCTTTTTTTTTTTTTAAATTGCAGTTTAAATTGATTGCGGATAATCCAGAAAAACCTGTTGCATCTGGACTTCAATTTAAAGTTGTTGTGGAATATACCCCCAAGTGTGCAGAAGATGTTCATGATAAACTAATGCTTTTAGTAGACGATGACACAGTTGAAATCCCCTTGCTTGGGTATGTTATTCAAAAGTTCATGTGCTGCTGTTGATATTTGCAGTTTAATCTGGTGAAAAGTTTGCCTATGTATGTCAGAGATGGCTTTGTAATGAGTCTGTCAGTTGCATGGAAAACAAACGGGAAGTTTTCTTACAGAAGTAAGATTTAAATTTTTTTTTTTTTCAGAGCAGCATATGGGTAGGAAGTTCATTGGGTGATACTGCTCTAAAATCATAGAGAATCTGGATTTTTAGTTTTGCCTTATTCTAACTTTGTTGTGATAATGTTGATAATTTTGAATTTTGTCTGTATTGTTAGAGAAGTCAACAGCTACTCTTAATGCCTTCCCTTCACACTGAATCACTGATATAAAACATTTTACGGTAATTGCTCATAACAGTTGCAAATCTGGATTATAGTGAAACATATGTTGCCTAATTCTGAAAATATGGTGCATGTTTTAGAGCACTGTCACTTGTTCAAGGATTTTTGAAAATTTTTCTTAGGTTAGTATTGTGAAGGTAAGGCCACTTAGGATAATAATCCTTCTGGTGACTCCCTTCTGGAAAAGACTTGCAATAGATTAAGTATTTCAAATCTTCATGTTTAAGTGTCTTTTGTGGGGAAAATGTTGACAAGCTTTAACAATTATTTTTTTGTGTGTTTGGAAAAACAAGTACACTTCATGTTTTCTTTAATTGGCATATTGCAAAATGTATTTTGTGCCATGTAAAAGCAGTAAATTCCAGCTTCATAAGAAAAGCCCAACCAGAAAACCAAAGTAAACAAATAAACCTCGCACTGTATTAAAACACTAACCCCAAACCCTTTACCTTGACTATCTCCTTTTTGCACAGGTCTGTATTTATTAGAAAATCTCATTTTGTTTAGAATGTTTGCTTATTTCTGTCCACTTGGGAAGGGAGGTATTTGGATATTGAGAGGAGAAATACTTTTGTTTCATGTTTTGAGTAAAGCTTCATATAAGAATGTCTGGATACTTGGAAAGTAAAATTTTTACAGTTGTTTTGAGTGAACACTAACTTCAATAGATGATTCCCAATTTATTAATTTATTTTTTTTGCCACATCCTGCTGGTCTAGCATGTCTTTAAAGGATTTAATATGCTATTTTTTCACAATACAATAAATTATCAAAGAGAATTAAAACCAGTATACTAAAATTCCTGACATGAAATTTCTGGTATTCTTTATTCAGTTTGTTGCTTCTGTCGCTTCTTTCCCCCTCCACTTTCCTTTATGCAATAGAGTATTTGGGCAGGATCTACCTCACTTGACCAAAGATATTTATGTTCCTCTCCAGATTAGGAGATGGAATTGTTCCTGCATGTTCGTATTTGTGGCTAAGAGAAGATAGACTGGTGTGCTGATGTAAAATTCCAATTGATTTAAAACAGAGTCTATGTGAGATCACAGGTGTCATTGTATTAAAAATTGGAGTCTTTAAATTACAAGTTTCCTGAGGCATGAGCTTTTCGTTGTGGCTAAAAAGTATCCAATGCAGTGATGTCATCTCACTGGCTGAGGCTCTTAAATAAATAATGGAAGTAGCTCATGGCTTGTGTCATTACCCACTTCCGTCTGTTGTAATAAGTTTTGTTAAAGTATGTATCAAACACAAAACTGTAAACTGGCATTGAATCTACTCTACTTTTAGTTCAGGCAGCTCATAATGAATGATGGTGAATTATTTGGTCTTATTTTGTGATCCAACTAACTCAGGATAGTTTTACTTAAGGTACTGTAATGAAGAATTTAAAATGAAATAAAAATGTGTGCATTCAATTTTGACTAATTGTTTATAGCTATATTGTTTTAAGGTTAGAATACTGAGTTATAAAACAGGTTGATAGGTAAGTACCTCTCTTTTAGATCTTCCCTGTGTATGCTGTAGTGCTGAAGTGAGTTGCCAAAACCTTGATAGGAGAACTAGGACAAAAGGAGAACTCTCTTCCACTGGAATGTTTAATCAAATTTCTTTTAAAATGCAAAGGTATTTTCAAGTTTTGGAAAATATTATGTTGTCTTTTCTTTTCTCTGCAGATTAAAATTATACTGTGATCTGGAAATAGAGTCGGAGGTTGATTTTGGTGAAATGATTGCAAACAATAAGCTAGTTACTAAAGAGATTACTGTTACTAACCATGGAACAACTTCAGGTAAATATTAATAAATATGCATTAAATCATAAAAATGTTTTATTTTGTTGGAAAATCTAATTTTATGCACATTAACATTTCAGTGACCAAGTAGTAATTAACTGAAATTTTGGGTTATGCAGACTATGAGTGTTGTATCTGCAAGTGTTGTACATGGCCCACTGTTTATGCAGCCAGTAATATATTTCCATTTAGGAAAGAAAAAATACTTTGGAACTTGGAAAATTTAATGAGTTCTCTACTTTTGAGTCCTGTTTGGAAAATGTAAAAGGAATAGTTGCTCATTGCCTTAGTGTGCCCAGCATAGACAGCAGCAAACTATGTCTGCTCTTGCTTTGTGCTTCTGTGATCCCCAGACCTGTCTCTTGAATAAACAACTGCAAGTTCCTGCACTTTCTGAGCTCAAGTCCTCTAGGATGGGAATTGAACTGTATTTGTTGCTAGAAGATAATGAGAGATCTTTTATCTTGCTGCCACAGCTTTTGAAATCCTGCAGCTTTTATAACAGGCACATCCTTTTTTCTGTGAGTGACTATACCAAGGAGAGTAAGAAACATGGACAAAGGAGCACAGGAATGCTTGTATGATCAAAATAACCTGTTTGACTGCCTTTTGCACTGGACAAAGCTGCAGACACCTTTCTCCAGAAGCAGGGTGGCAACTATGCTGAGTTTCAAACAACAGATTTAAGGCAGTTAATTATTTTTGCACCTCATTTGTACAGCTGCTTGTTACGTTAAAGGCTTTTTTTTTTGCATTAGGCCAAAGTTGTGGAAACATTTGTCTCCTAGATTCTCATATGAAATATTGTACCAAGAGAAAATACATGATTACAGAAACACAGAGTTGCAATATTAAAAAAACCCAAAAACAAAAAAATCAAATTTCTGTCTAGATGAAGTAAATCTTTAAATTTTTTTTTTCCATGAAGTAAAAGGAGAAATTTTTGTGTGGTTTTTTTCCCTAGCCAGTTCATTTTATTGATGTAGTATGTAGTTTATATAATCAAGTCTTTCTCATATATGCTACCTTACTACTTTGAGCAATTATGATTAGGTAAAGAAAATGAGATAACCTACAGTACATATGCATCTACAACTAACTTGTATGTTGATTTTTTTTCATATTGTGTAAGGAACTGTTTCTAGTTATAAATTCTGTTGCATGGTACATGCAGGCTGCATGGTAGAGTTTTATAGGATTGAATGAAAATTAGAAGGAAGGTGATGGTTAATAAGGGATGTCTTGGGGGCAGATAAGGGAAGAGCAGCTGAATCTGTGTTTCTGTAGGTTCTGTAAATCATAACACAGCAGGTCACTGTGACAGGCAGCACATCAGCTGTGAGCAGGAAGTGCTCTGTGCTGGCCTGAGACTCAAGGATTGCATTTCACCTGTCATTCCATGCACTAAACACGTCCTATGTTCCTGCGTCTGATCTCATATCAGAGATTATCTTTTATATGAAATCAAACAGTGCACTTTTGTGTCTGTGATATAATGTCAGATAATTAGTGTTCTTGGTTAGATACAGGGTTTTTTCACATTTAAAAAATATTTTTTATAACCTAGAAATAATTACTGTTCTCTTCTGCAGTAACTTGTGTTGGGTAGAGACCAAATCATAGAAGCTGTTGTTACCTGCAGTATGCACTTAACTTTCTGTCTACTGTATCTTCTTAGAACTTTGTATAACTTGCAGATGTTATTTACATCTACTTAATGATATAGTCACTTTTGTTTGGAATGTGAGTACCTGTTAAAATTAGTGCTTTCAAAATGGAATTGGACATGTGGGTGTAATAATTAAAGAAAGCCTGGAAATAATGATCTACTCTCCCTTAGAAATAGCTTGTAAAAAGGTTAACTCTGTTTCCTGTTTTCATAGGAAGATACACTGCTTGTGAATATCTGCATTATGTGTTGTGTAATTTCAAGTGTGTAATAGAAGCATATAAATCTACAGCTTTATATTGTGTAGCATTCTGTTGATTGCTCTGGGTTTTTTTAGGTTTATTTAGAATATCCTATGATGGAGTTGTCCTGCTTAACATAAAACCTGCCACAGGAGTGGTAAAACCAAAATCTGTAAGGAAAATTCGGGTGGATATCTGCACAGATGTACCTGGAGTCATCAAAGAAATGATGAAGTGAGTGAATGACTGAAGAAATAAGGCTCTATAAATTCCTTTTTTGTCTGTTAATTCTAGTCTTTACTATGAGTGTTTATCTAAAAAAGTTAAGGTCATAAGTGTCAATTGCTGTCTTTAATATTTAGTTTTATTAAATTAATTTGATTTTTATGTTACTTCCACAGAAAAGTGATGCATAAGTTGTATACCTGGCTGTGTGATAAAAATCTTTCATAATTTATAATGATCTGGGATGTTTGCACATTTCTCAGAATAATACTACCCTGGAGCTTTTGTATCTTTCACCTTTCTGCACATCTTGTGTTTCTTGCTTTTCTTAGCTTCTGTACCTGCATATCTTCTTTTAACTTTACGTGTTTCAGGAGTCTCAGAAACATTGTGATGTTCTTTGGTGCATCTTATTTTCACTGGAGAGAAAGTATTTTTGGCACTGGAGTAGATTGCTTTTAAATGCATACCTTATCCTAGAATCCCAGTATGGTTTGGCTTGGAAGGGACCTTAAAATCCTGTATTTCCAATCCCCCTGCCTGGGCAGGGGCTTTCCACCAGACCAGGTTGCTCAGAGCCCCATCCAGCCTGTCCCTGAACACTTCCAGTGGTGGGGAGTCCACAACCTCTCTAGGCAATGTGGGAATAGGGTGTGGTTGATTTGTTGGGTGTTTTGGGGCATTTTTTGGTTGGTGGTTTGATATTTTTTTGGGTGTGTATGGAAGTTACCCCCTTTTTAAAAAATTACTAAGATATGCTTCAAATTCAATTCTTCTGTTCTTGCTTTTGGTGGTAGCCTGTTGGAAAAGGAAACAAAATTACAGGAGAAAAATTCTCTTGGGAGTGACAGGCAAGGTGGTGTGAAGCAAGGCTGTTGCTTCACACTTACATTCTCCTTCATACCATACTTTTCTTTGGCTACTAACTTTAAACCCTTTGGTTAGTACTTGTCCTGCCTTCTGTTTTACTTTTGCTGACTGGGCTGCCACCACTATTTTCTTCACCTCTTCTTGGTAAATGGCTACTGTTTGTTGCAGTCTAGTAGATAATTTATCTATTCAGCTAAAAGAATGTAACTGCACAGAGCTTAGATTTCATTTTACACCCATTTCCTGTTTTAAATTCTACATAATTCTGTCAGTGAATTTGGTGTTTCCCAGTAGTTATTGTTATATTCTTTAGGCTAAATGAGATGTTTTCTGTCAAGCCTTCCACAAATATATAAATATATATATATACAGGTGTACATATATGTCTTTAAACAGGGCAATATTTAAAGTCTTGCAATGGGTATTTGACAGGAATTTGATTTGGAGAAACAATACAGTTTTCATGAAGACACCATGGTTATTTTCATTTACCGTGTTGTCTAAACATTTGCCTTCTATGTGCAAGCAAAATTATTCTCAGTGGAATCTTCTCTTCAAAAGTTGAAAGATGATATTTAGAGAGTTTGAGACCCTGTCCCAGATCTCTTATGTAGTTATATATGTGACTATTCAAAACAAAGATTTTTTTTTTTTTAAATTTAAATTTTGTTTTCATCGCAGAGGCTCTTCATAAGGCCAGATGATTCTGTTTGGAAAACAAGGTGTATTACTGCTGGATTCTTTTGTTCATTAAAAACAAATATACCTTGTTCCAGTAGAACTCTAAAATTAAAAATTAGTACAATGTCTATATGATCTGTTGGTCATTTGTGGTATCATCAAGATCAAGCTTCCAGGCAGGAACAGCTGCAATTCTTTCATGCTTATTCAGATGAACTTCTAGCTCCAGTTCCCCATGAGAAAATTAGGTATTATATGCTAAAATAGGTATTTAGATACAAAGAATCTGAGGGATAAGAGCAGTGTATATTGTCTGTGGACGCCTCCTGATTCTTTGCAGATGTCATTCCTATTGTTTCAAACATTACAAAAAGTCAGAAAACAAACCAAAACCAAAACTTCACCATGTAATATGTGATTTTTCCTGGTAGGTGATATTCCTGTTAGGGCATTGTTGAGGACATGTTCACTGCCCTACTCTCCCCTCTTAGTTTATCTATGGAAAGCCAGCGATTTGAATGCTTGGATTGAGTCATTTTGTTTTGCACACATTCTAATACAAAGCAAACTAACCAAAGTGATTGTTTCTGACACTTTTCTACATTACCTGTTGCTGCTTGCTGCTCTTACTGGCAGAGTGGAGTTGGAAAGTCGTGGCTGCACTGAAGTATGTGTCAAAGGTGTTGTGGTTGAACAAGTTCTTAAAGTTCTTGGAGTGTCTTGTGGAAAAGTACTGAAATGCATTAACTTTGGACCTCTTTACTTTGGGACTTCAAAGACTGAAAAAATACATTTATACAATGAAAGCCCTGAGTGTATGGATTGGGTAGCAGTACTGGAAGACAATGCCGTTGGAGGAGAGATGGTAAGAAACTGCTCTGGTTTTTATTTTAGTGAAAAACTTGTTTTCATTTCTGCTTTTGTATTCTTTATTTTTCAACATTCATCTTCTAGTATTGTTTACTATCATACTATTTCCTGATCAATAGGCTTTCTGAAACTTCTGTCTGATCAACATGTTTTTTATTTTAATTTAACCCTAGAATTGAGTTTTTCAATTATTATTTACTAGGAGTTATCAAAATACAATTTGAGTTCTCAGATATTAATAATCTGTGGTCTCACTTGTTTTTCTCAGTGAAATAATCTGAGAACATGTTTAAAGAAGAGAATTCAAAACATCGACATGAAATTGATTTAAAAATGGTTAATTAGCCATGTGCTGTGTGACTATGTGACTGCTATTTGCTGTGTTATGTGTTTCTATTTGCACATGAAAATGTATGTGTAAGAAAAAAAACAAACACAAAAGGGAAAGCAGAACAGGCTGAACTATTCCATATTTTGATTTTTTTTTTTAGGGGACAGATCTTCAGGGGAGTACAGATGCTGTTTTACAAGACTTAAGCATGAAAAATAAAGATGTAGATGTTTCTACCTTGATCTTGTGCATTCCCAATCAAGGAACTTTGCTGCCTTATGAGAAATCTTTGATTACACTCTGCTTTAGTCCAGAGTGAGTGAGTGATACCAGTTAAATGCACACACAGACAAAAGTTGGTTGATCTACACTGTTCTGCCAGAGCTGTGTCAGAGAAAATAATTTTGATTTAATATATCTGCAAATTATTTCTGAATAACTTCTTAGGTATTTATGTGTGTTAAAAGAAATTTCTTGGTGTGATTCTGCAAACAAGAAAGCAAAGTCTGATGTGTTTCTATGATTTTATGTTTTATAATACATTAAAGATGTATTTGGACCAAGAGTTGGTTAAGTTGGTTTTGTGAGAATAAGAATTTCGTTAGATTTTGCCCTGTATTAACCACCAAGAGAGTGAAACATTTTGGAGAGCTGTCATCTTATTTAAAAAAAAACCAAACCCAAAACAAAACCAAAAACTAAACAAAAAGCAACACTTCTTCTTGGATAAGGAAAAGAAAAAGCAATTGCACTCTTGCATTTTCCCTTGATTCAATTCTAAATACAGGTAGTTATTATGCATGTGATATTAGTTTAGAGAACTGTTATAGGCTGGAAAAGATATCAAATTACCAGTTTCATAAGCACACAGATATTGATGAGCTTAAATATGTTACTATATGTGCATTTTCTGAAAGGAAGTATAAAGGTCATTTGTTCAAGTTGTTACTGACAGCAAAGAAGCCAGACTGGGTGTTCAAAAATATGTCTTGATTTTTTTGTGGGTTGGGTTTGGAGATTTATTTTTTTTTCTCCATCTTTTAATTAGAGATTGTGACTCTTACAGAAAATTTGAGAGAGAGCTTGAAGTGAATGACTCATCACTGATTCAAGATTATGTCCTGTTTCTGAGATTTGAAACTGTTGGGAAGAGAGGTGGCTGGCTGCAGAGCCTCAGTGCTGGTGCCACAGCAACCACAAGTATGTTAGAAATGTATAGTCACCACCAGAAATGTATCTAGAGGTGATAAAACTGCATATCTTGATTTTTTTTTTTTTTAAACTTTTCCAAAATGTCTTACTTGTCTTAATAGTTTTTTGGTAAATCTGCTTTGTTTGTTTATATCAACACAAATAAATTAACTGGAATCTTGGATGTTTCAGTACCAAAACATCTTTGAACAGTGAGTAGAAAGGAGGGAATCGTGTGTTGTGAATGAACACCTATCACTTAATTATAAATTATAATATTTATAAATGCAGATATTTGAAGGACATAACCCCAAGCGTTTTTATAATACCAGTTTTATGCATTTTCAAGTGCATGTTTGGTCATCCTTGACTTCCTTACTGAGGGAGTACACTATCTAACAGCTATTATAAGTAAAGATAGCTGTGTTAGGTTTATAAAAACTGCATTACCAAACATACTGGTTTGTGGTATTATTTTATTTTTGTGACTATACAACTACAGCATGACTTTCCTGTTAGTGAGATAATGGGTGTGAGAGGGTGTTTTTTGTTTGCTTGTTTTTGTGTTTATCTAATGCAGGGAGTGATTCTCGTCACGTGGACTTAGCTTTGATGGGTTCTGGGTTTCCGGTGGTATTAACTTTTAAGCCAGGAACAGTAATTAATTTTAAGGACTGTTATTTGGGTGAACAAACTCAAGCTGTGTGCACAATGAAAAATGAATCCGAGTCTCTTCCAGTAACGTTCAGCTTCCGCAGGACTGCTCACTTCAATATTTCTCCTGAAAGAGGAACACTTAAAAAAAAATCTGAAAAGGTAACTCCTTCTTTCTCTTAGGTTATGTAACTGTGCAGATTATTTTACAGTGGTTAGCAGTGGAATTTCTTGTAAGTAAACCAGAAGAATTTCATTTCAGTAGCAATGACTTTTAATATCAGCCAAATATATATTTTTATTTTGTACAGTCTCATAATGTTCTTTCCTGTTCTCCAGGAAGCAACAAATATTATTTTAAATTAGGAAAAAAGATTGGAGTACTAAGACAACTTTACAAGGGTTTTCCTATCTGTCATTTTTTTCTTTTATTTTACTACCTTGAGAAGATTTATACTCAAATATTTTTGCAGGATACTTCTAATTTGCTTCAGTAAATCACACATATTCAAGTAAGATAGCATTTCTTCTAAGGGAAGAAACTTTGCCACGTAGTAGTCAAATATGGAAACATTTACACTTTTCCAAACCTGTAATTCAGGGCACAAGATTTCTCTCAGAAGAGAACAAATGAAACTTTGTTCTTTTCTAGTGTGTCAAATTTTTATTACCTTATATTGCTAATTTTTATGTACCTGTTGGCATATTCTGCAAGCCCAGTTTTGAACATTTGTCTTAGAGGTAAGTGTGGAGAGAAGTGACTCAGGGACTCAATCATATAAAAATTACACAAAACTTGACTATTTTCTGTCTCATATGTCTCATAATAAGTTTTCCTTTCCAGGAAGTGACTATTTCATTTTCTCCACGCCAAATAGGAACATTTGAGATGAAGCAAATTATTGATATAATTGGTACAGGAGTAGATAAAAATAATGTAGGAGTTTTGAAGACGAAATCCTTTCATCAACTATATCTGACCTTACTTGGTGTGTGCAAATCTAACCGAAAAAGCATTATATTCACAATTAATCCTGGTAAGATGCTAAAAATGTAAGTGAAAAGTGATAGAATTTTTCAAAAGCACATTTTTAACACATTAGAAGAGGTTTTTTTGCCATTTTTAGCTTGCTTGTAGAAAGTAGTATCTCTTTGGGACTGGAGGGAATGCTCGGTTGTATGACGTGTCCCATAAGACTGCAAAACAACGGCTAAAATAATGGTACACCCTCCCATAATTTTATCAAAAATTGAACTAATAAAGCATAAATTTTCATCATATGATTATATGACTTTTATAAGGTTCAGTTTTTGCAAGTGATGCTGCTGCACAGTGCTAAGATGTTTCAGGAGTAAATTGAGAGCTATGTAAAGCACAGGAAGAACCTAGGAAATATGACAGGATGTTCTTCATTGATTCAAAGTTACTCCTGCCACATGAATTTTCCAGTTCGTACAGTCTGCAACCTGGCCTGTGTCCACTGACTCTTCCCATGCTGTGAAGCCTGTGCCAACATAAAGAATCTTTCAGGATATGCAATAATTAGCCCTAACTTGTTCCTTTTGTTCCAAATTTTTTCCATGAACAACCACTTTGCAGTAGATTTGACAAAGCTATCACTGGATTATAAACTAGTCATGGCAAACATAATTTTTCTAGCATCAAATGTGCTGCAGCCTCTGCAGCACCAGTGCAATGGCCTGGCCTGAGCACTGGTGCATGTGGTGCCTGTTTGTAGATCAGGAGGGGAACTTGAATTGTGTTTAGCTGCTGCCAGCTTGAGGATGTACTCCCTAATGAGAAACAAGGCAATACCCATTTTTTCCATTGTGGGGGAGTAAAAACAGAAAGTTACAGGAGAGTCATGATAGAATGCTCTTCTTTTCACAAATGCCAGAATGGTTGATAAGCCACTGAAGATTTCCTGCTACTTTCAGGAAGGTATTTCTAATCCATGGCTATTGAGACTTGATGAGAAACTGAAGTTCAGCAATTCCTTTGTTTTATTTTGAAATCCAGAGCTCCTTCAGTTTTCCTGCTTCAGAAACCCCATTAGAAGAAGTGGGTTTTTTGGATCAAAGATTTAATGTAGTTGTCAAGTTGTTCAGGCCTTCTACATGTTCTTGTCTATCATTTGCTCCATTAATGTCCCCATTCTGGTCCTGTTTGCAGGTTTATAAAAACATTATGAGGGATATCTGTATTTTGCTTTTAAGCTTCACTGAAGTGTGGAGGAAAAATGATTTTGTTTTTTTCAGATCCTTTTCTAGATAGTTTTGTATCTTCCTTTTATCTTCTCCCAAAAGATAAAAATCCTTCCTTTTGTATTCTCTGTGAATATAAAAGGAAGAATATAAAATATTCCTTTTATATTCTCTGTGAATGAGTATGTGTACTTGTGTCTCTGTATTCAAGTGAAAGCAGGGGAGAGACTGGACTCAAGCTTCTCGCAAACTGTGCCTTTCTGGCCAGTGAAAGTTGTAATTACTCCTGTGGCTTAGAAGATGGAAAGTAGTTTTTGATTCTTTGTTGGTGTTTTAGCCATTTTGGATTAAAGTAAGGCCTAAGTGGGTAAAAAAAATTTATTTATTTATTTTTTTTTTTAGGTGGGAGAGGATAGGGCAGTTGAAGTATGGCCTTATTTCTGCCGTAGCTTTTCTCTTTAATGTATATGTGCTTTTCTGAAACTAGGGTGAAAAAGACATGAGCTGTTTTTTTTAGTTGTTATATCTTGGGAGGTTTTGTCAAAATTCACTCCTGTGTTTGCAAGTTAAGACAAACTTAAGACAAGTTTTAGGACACTGTGAATGGTGTGACAGAGGCAGCTCTGAGTGTCTGATGATGTGCCTGGGAAGACAAAGCATCACAGCTGGACACAGCTGGTTTGAGCTCCGATGTTTGTGTGATCCAGGCCAAAGGAAGCAGTTGGCTCTTGGCATGGTGTGAATGCCTTCTTCCCTCTTGTCTGGGGAAAACACAATGGGATGGGTGACTGACTGTTGTGCTGCTGGGTAGCCCATTGTAAATTAGATATATTTTCTAAGACTTTGAATTTTGTTTAGAAAGTATTAGATTAAGATTGTTTTATTTGAATTTTAAGGTCTAACACCCTTGATTTCCAATGCAACTGGACAGTTTGTAGTTCGTGGCACAGGGCAGCTCAGTGATACAGCACCTGTGGCAATCCTTAAATCAACCCAAACACAAATTCATACTCACCAGGAAAACAGGAATTGTACGGATGACGCACTTATAGCTTTTCCTAATGATCGTGCAGCCAGCCTGAGGCCTAGTGAATGGAATAAAAAGTACAGGTAAAAATCATGTGATCTAATATTTAAACCCACGCATCCGTATATATCATACAGTAGATCAAGACTGGTTACTTATATGACAGTTCATTGGGGTTTTTTTGGGCTGAAAGCACTTTAAAATTCATTGCATTCTTGAGTCTCTTGCACATAAATTTCTTGAGTTTCCTCATGTGAAATTACAAATTTAGCTATTACACTTGCAATATTTCACTTTTATCGTTGCCTTTACAAGGTCAAATATTAATAATCAGCAGTGATAAAAAGAATGTTTGGAATGACAAAAAAAAAATAAAATTAGGTTTTCGTTCTAACAAGACCCAGAATAATTCTACATGTGTATTGAAACTACAATTTTCTTTAAATATGTAGGACTATTTTCACAAAGACTGAGAGATATAATTACATAGACCCAGAATTTGCCTATACTGACTCTGAACGACTGTTAAGAGAAGAAAATAAGAAATTCTATGTAAACTTCATTTCCCGTTTACGACAGCGTCATTCAGAGAAAGAGGCTGCTAGGTAAGCCTTGGTTTAAAGGGTAAATAAATACTTGAGGCTCATACACAAAATATGTGAATATATGTGCAAAAGTAACTTAATGGCGTCAGTCATATACCTAAATGTGTCCCATGCCCAAATGCTTATGATCCTGGGACTTTCATTTATAATGTATTCAAAACCTGTTTGTTTCAGGTATTTAGACACATGGAGATCACTTCCTGGGGTGAAATGTAGGGATAGATGCAGAGCACTTGAAATTAAGCTTAAAATGAACTTAAATTAAGGTGCCAAGTTTTAAGAATACTTGGATACGGTTAATAGGAAAAAAGCCCCATTGATTTCTTTGAATTCTCTTTATGTAATAAATAATGTATTTCCAACTAGGATGTCTAGCTTACCCCCAGTGATGGATTCAGTATGTAAATTATTATATATTCAATGGTCTGAAAGAGATACAATCCTTTAATCTTACTAGTCATCTACCCTTACCTTACAATAAAAACCAAAACAATAAAAGAAATTTCAAGATATTTTCTGTGCTTGAGGGTTTTTTAAATAATGAAATATTCCTAGCTAAAATATTAATTGTTTTGTTTAAAAATAATAAATAGTTTAATATGTAGATCATAGAATGCTCAAACTTTTAGATTTCCACATTCTTTTTTTTTTCCTTCCCTGTAGGCAGTTTTATATTTATAACAATCCTGTGAGCATAGGCATTAAACCAGCTGAAGGTCTTAAATCACCAAACATCTCAATCACAGATTTTCCCAAGGAGAAGCCACAGCCCAAAATGCTTCCTTTAGATGACAATTGCATGTTAACTAGTCGAAAATTGGCAGCAATTGTTTCTAAATCTACGAACAAAGGAGTAAGTTAAATGCTTGACTGTGTGAGCATAATGTGTTTACCATATAAAAAGGAACAAGAATTTTGATCCTGCTCTGAGGAAGTGTCTTGTGCTTATCACAGGTTTGGAGCTGGCTTAGTCCTGTGCCATCTTCTACCCAGGAGAAAGAAGATTGTAGTCTAACTTTGACACACAAACAGCTTCATCATATATTCATTGGTAAGATTTTTAATTTGGTTGCTAAATGCATATTGTTGTTATAAAGGCATTTATTTATAGTAACACAATTTATGATTATAATTGTTCACCCTGAATAGAAAACAGTTTAATTTGGTAGGCAGCTTGATACCTACAGTAGTGTTTCACTAAAGCTTTGTAATTATCAGCAAATACTGAGATATGATTAGGTAGGGACATGTAAAAGAAGAGTTTCCTTTGAAGACTGCTCATACCACAACTTCTTACAGAGAAATCACCACAGCATAGTTTGAGAGTTACTCATACCCTTAGGCCTTGTTATTGGATAGTACCTGGACCAGCATTAATATCAGCAACATTCATGTTGTGCTCAGAACATTTCTAGGAATTAACAGTAAAGACTGATGCCCCCAAAAACTAAAACTTCAGCATCCTCCATCAAAATAATTTCAGGGTAATGCTCTGTGATGGGGAGGAACACCTTCTAAAACTTCTAAGTGACTTATTAACAACACTTGTTATTACTACAGGTCTATTTTAAGGTCAACTTTTCTTCAGTAAAATGTTTTAGCTGCAAAAAGAGAATTTTCAGTACTTCCTATGCTTTTTTTTTTTTCCCAGTCAAGCTAGAGTTTGAGTAGTGTAGCTGTGTAAACTGATATACTTGGGGAAAGATAGAACAGGATAAACATAATAATGCATAATACAAAAAGTACTGAGAGTTTTGTAAGATGTTTGATTAGTGCCATGAGCACTCAAGTTTATAGACCAGCCTAAAAACTAGTGATAGCAGTAAATTAGGTACTGAGGTAATTTGGTGACCACCAAATGACATGAATTATTAAACCAGATGGTCACATATGAGGGAGCAAACCAACAGGTTGCATACATAAACTGTCAGTGAATTGGTGGTAATTTATCCTTTTAAATATCTGCTTAACAGAAAGAAGTATTTATGATTATTAATAGTCCTGTTAGTAGTGAGCACATTGATTTCTGATTTTACCAGTTGACTAAAACAAGCACAGTTAAAAAGTAAATGTTATTGGCTTTTGACTTGTGCTACTTAAAACACTCACAGAACATGGATATTTACTTGCACATTTTAGTGACAATTTGCTCCACTACAGGATTTTTGTAGCTGACTAAGTTTGTAATTTGAAGAACTACAACATTTTGATCATAGTATTTTAGTAGTTATATTTCCTTACATTAGCTTTTACCTTTTAATGTTGAGGATCTTATTTCTTATATATTTCAGGTCCTTCTACTATAGATTTTGGAGATGTTTGTGTGCATTCTACAACAACCAAAGAACTGCATATCATCAATAACTTGTCAGTTAATGTATGGATAAAAATTGAGATTGACATTGCAGAATTGCAGGAGACATCTCCTTTGTCTCAGGTGGTGCCTCCTCTTACAAAAACTCATATTCCAGTTGTGTTTGAGACAACCACTGTTGGAATGTTTAAAAGGTAAGGCTTTTTATACTTGTCTTGATTTAAATATTTTCTTGGCAGCAGTAAAATTTTTAAAAAAAAAATCACCTGGTTGATTTTAAAGTGTAGTCATAATTGGTAATGGCATACACTCATCTATGGTGACATTGCAATAATCAATGCAGTTTTATGTTGCAAAATTTTCGTAGTACAGTACTGTTTCTTGGTTTTTTTTTAAAACCACAAACAAAAATCTGTCCTGTGAAAAGCCTTATGTAGCTAGAGGTGCATTGGAGAAAAAAGTTTGCTATTATGGTGTATTTGCTAAGAGCAATTTTTTATGGAAAACGCTGTTCTCTTTCCAGCCTAACATTGCATCAGTTGGATCCATGCTTAGGTCTTTTGATGCAGCTCATGGGAAAATGTATAAAAAACCCTGTTTTCTAGCCTGCTGGTATGAACTCTCTGTTTTCTAATGTTAAAATGACTATGTGAGGCTGATCATCATTTAGGATGATCTTCACTTCTGACATGATTTAAGTAGTAAGCAAAACAATTGCAGACTTTTCTCTTGTCAGTCTTAACTGTGTGTTCACACTCAGTTGGTAACTATTTTCTTGCTCGTGGTTATATTTCATGTAAATTTTACTCTGAATGCAACATAATAAATGCATAAAAATATTGAGGTATATATATTTTTATGTTACAGCTCTTTCAGTTACAAAATAAACAACAAACACATTGGACATGTGCTGGTAGTTGCACATGTAATGCCTATTGAACTTCAGCTGTCTACAAGGGAACTGATTTTGAGTCCTGTTCCTGGCTGCCTAGCAGGGACAGAGTTTAGAAGAACTGTCAGGGTGTGCAATCCCAGAAACCATCCTGCTGGCTTTACTTGGAGACCTGTAACTGGAGATAGAAAATCTGCATTTACTATAAAGCCAACCAGAGGTATGCTATGCAAATACAGTGTGTGTATGTATCTTATATGTCAACAGTATTAAATAAGACAAACATTTAGCTGATGCTATAAAACTATATTTTTAGATTTCTGTCAATATCAGTGTGTCCCAAAAGCAGTATCAGGTCACACCTTAGCACCACAGCAGCATGCTCTGTGTAAGCCCTGCCCTGAATGCACACTCAGTCCAGCTCCCTGCTTCCATGCCCAGCCAGCAGTGCTTGTGTCAGCATTTTTCTTAGCACAGATTGCTAACATTTCAGGAGTGGGGCAGCAATATCATATAGCTCATCAGGATAGGAAATTTTCCAAAAGCACTGAGTGAAGCTGCTAAAAAGTTGATGAAGTTTGAGTAACATAAATGGAGTTCAATCTGGGATTAGTCTGCATTTGCATCATGGATGAGTATCTGTTAAATGTTCTACCTTCTTCTCTTTGAAAAACAGTGTTTTGCAGGGGTATGTTGGAGCTCCATTATTAAAGAGCAAACTGCAAACTGTGTTGGATTTGGTGTGCTCTGATTCTTGAGAGAAGATATTTCTGCTAATACAAATTCAGACTCAGTTGCAAGCAGAAAAACATATATGATCTTTCCCCAAGTTGCTACTCTGCAACGGGATAGTCTGTTCTTTTATTTTTGTTTTCAGTGTTGACTGTTAGAGTAATTCATGGCTGAAAATACCAGTAAACTTTGAGTGTGTTTTATTGCAGGATACTAATAAATAGATTATGCAATGCTTGTGACAGTCCAAGACCTAATTTTACTTAATTCATCAGGCTGTTCCACACCTAAGAAATGTAGGCTTACATTCAGTAATAGAAGGTCATTTCAGATTTCTATGCCTATGATATTTCTAATTATACAATGTAATTAGACAATTGTGCATGTGCATGCTATAACATCTAAACTATGTACATATATTTAGGGTTTGTGGAGGCCTATAGTGATGTGGAGTGTGAAGTTGTTTGGCATCCAGGGTTAAACACTCCAGAAACAGGACAATTCACCTTGTGTGTGCGCAAAGGAAATTCAGTTAACTTGAAATGTTTTGCAAAGGTAACAATTCATGCAGCAGCTTTAGAGAAGAAAAATGTGTAAATTTTTTTAAACATGTAATACCTTCAATATATTTGTATTATCATCTATTTCTGTGTTAAAATCTTTTAATTTCATGTAAGTTTTACTTAACATGTTTAACTAAAGAATATGCTCCAAAGACATGATGGAGAAGGCAAGGCAAAGACAATTTACCTTTTTCTTGCTTTTGATGATATTCTTCCTTTGGCATCACAGCTTAGTGGTCCTTTTATATTACAGGTTAATTACTGTGTTGGCTTGCTTAGTTTGACTAAACAAATGTTGAGAGGTGATAAAACAGTTTTTTAGATATACATTTATTAAAGGAATAAAAATCTAGGTGTGTGTGGGAAGGTATATTTCAGAGTTTCAAGGTAACAACAGACTCTTAATTTAATTTTGTGTTGTTATTTGAACATGGTATTTGAGAAGCAGTGTTCTGGGTAGTCTGCTAAACAGTGACATTAAGCTTTGGTTAGTTATTTGTTGTCTTACATTGCATACCAGGGAGTATGAAGAAAAAAGACCTTTTTTTTTTTTTANGATATACATTTATTAAAGGAATAAAAATCTAGGTGTGTGTGGGAAGGTATATTTCAGAGTTTCAAGGTAACAACAGACTCTTAATTTAATTTTGTGTTGTTATTTGAACATGGTATTTGAGAAGCAGTGTTCTGGGTAGTCTGCTAAACAGTGACATTAAGCTTTGGTTAGTTATTTGTTGTCTTACATTGCATACCAGGGAGTATGAAACTAGCTACATGTTCTATAATTTTAACTGGGAGCCAAGAAAACTTTTCTCTTTCTCTTGATGAGCCTGTTTCTGGTTCTACCCCCTCCCCCCCAGTTGCTATTTTTCTTGTCTTCCTCTTCTTTTGAAGTCTTGGAAGTTTGCCATATGTAAACCAGGATGTGTGTAAATTAGAATATTTGCATTTCTACTGCTGTTAATATCTCTGAAATGTCTTGATCACATGTTTGGAGTTAATGGAGTATATGCTGTTAAATGAGATTTAATTTAAATATTTTTATTGGTCTTGAAATTAGTCCAGAAATATCTGTAGGGTTGAGTCTGTTTAATTTGAATCTAGGTAAGTTCAGTACGTTGAGTAAATCTTGTCTCACACTTAAGCTGTGGTTTCCTATTTGAATACTTCCAATTTATGTATTTGCACAACTACATTAGCTCATTAGATAATAAAAGAATTAGGCTGAATTATTTATTTGTACTTGGAAATATGTGATATGGTTTGCTTGATTTATCTTTCTCTTTTTTTTTTTTTAATAGTTTGGTACTACTAGAGTTCAGTTTTCAGCTCGAAGTATATCCTTCGTTCACAGCCCAATTGGTCTCACCACCTGTAAGACAGCCACTATTCTAAACACAGGATACAACCACGCGTACTTCCGAGTAAGAGAGAATTATTTCTAGCACACTTCATTCCTTGGGTTGGGGAGCAGAAGAGAGTTAGTTTTACCAGATCATGATACGGTTTTGTGTTTTCAGTTCTTAAATATGCACCTCTTTAGGTTTTTGTGATGTTTTCTGGAGAAACGAGATTGATACAAATAGGAATTTTGTCCCTCTGTCAGATTTGCACTGATGGAGAGATGGGCCAGACAAGCAAAGTGGTGATGGCCTAAATGATTCTGGTAGTTTCCTGAGAGCCAGGGGTGAGGGTAGAACCTCATACTGGGGTACCCTATGGAAAAGCATTTATTGGATGTTTTCCTGCATTGAGAGACAGAGCAAGCTAGCTGTTCATCCTACCCATGCTGCCCAGTCAGTGCCTGCGGGGACCCAGAACAGTCACAGCACGTGGGATGACTTTGCTAAACCAACATCAAGAGGGGCTGTGCAATGAATTGGAGAAGGGATGAGATGGATGCCAGAGTGGGTAAAGACGTAATACCCAAATTAGTAGGAAACCTAACCTCATTAGTTTTGCTGATCACAGGATAATTACTGTATTTAGTGAAGGAAAATAATTTTCATTAAAGTCCTCAGTGTTTTTGTTACTCCATTATTACAGTACTGAGAAACATGTTTAATTTATTTTGATTTGTATCGTATTTCTCTTTTTATTAACTGAGCATTGAATAACAAATAGTACTATGGTCTTGGAGGATGGGCCTGAAAGAAAAAAATCAGCATAGACAGGAACACAAACAAACATACCCAGCCTTTTTAGCCTCCAGAATTACTCTTAAGTAAAGACATGGCTGGTTGGTCTTGGCTATTATCGCTTGTGTAGCTATACTTTAAAAAGCTATCTGTTTGGAGTGCATTAGAAGAGAAAAATAAATTTTTTTGTCTTGCTAACTGTGGGTGAAGTGAGTATTCTAATAGTATTACTGAGGTATAAAGAATTTGGGTTCCCATCTTACTGTGAATGTCAAAAATGAAGTGATGAAGTTATTTTTCACTAAAAAAAATGTTTTGTAGAATATTTTGAAGGCTTGCTAGATAGCAAGTCTTAATTTTGGTAACTTAATGAAAACAACCCAAAACCCAGAACTCCAGGTGTCCAATTGGTGGCAAAAATTATTTCATAGTAGAAACTGACAGTTATGTTTAGAAACCTGTTACTTTATTTTGTTTGCTTGCATTTTTTCCCAAACTTCTAAGTCCAAGTTAGCATTGTATGCTATGAAGGTTCTCCTTGTAAGAATATAAAATCTTTATGATAGATATATTGGTATAAAAAAACAACAACAACCAAAACAAATGAATGCAAACACCTTTTTCAGTATGTTTCTTGTTTTGTTTGTGAAGGTTCTTGACTCAAACCCACTGCCTGAAATGAAAATTACCCCCTCTGAAGGAGTGATACCTGTGGGAGGCTTTGCTCATCTCAAGATCTCTTTCACTCCAAAGTCATACATGAGTTTTGAAAAAAAAGTGGAGGTATTCAAAACTGGAAGAACTTTGTCTTTAGACTGTTATCCTGTGTGTTCATGTCTGTATGTTCATGTATCTTTCAGATTTTATTTCCAGTGTTCTAATACTTTTTAAGAATAAGGTTTTCTTGCAGCAGATCATTACTGCTGTAACCTATTCTGTTTTTTCTCTTTTTTTTTGTCTCAGTCCTCCTCAGAAGTATCATAACAGCCTCTCAGTTTGAGCTGATTTATATTATACCACTGACAAGCTGTTGGAAGTAATGTGTGGTTGTTCTTTATGAGATAATGTAGATGTACCTGCAGTTCTTGTAATCTATAGGGAGGCAAGATTGGAATACTCTAATGTCTTTAAGTTCTTGACTTCTTTTTGTGGTTTTCTCAGACATGGCTCTGCTAGCAGATTTGCTTTGATAGTAGGTGTGCAATAAACATGTAACATATTTTGTTTTCTGCATGCCTGTTTCCTTAGATAGGTGAGATTGGGAAAAAGAGTGTTATTAAGGGCCTGGACTTTGCTACCATTTCTGACTGATCTGTACTCACCATCTTCTGAGGCTGCATATTAAATTTGTTAAACCTAGTATTCATTTATTTTTTACATTTTTCCAACAGATTTAATATTCCCCAGAACAATAGTGTCTACCTTGTACCAGCACCTCTGTCAAGCAGTGTGTGTTGTGATACACATTCCAATCCTCACAGCTGCTGAATACAGATTTCTCCTGTTGGAAAAAACTGCTCATTCTAGTAACACATCCTCCTGCAATCTTATTTTTGTCTGCAGAATTGGGGAAGACTGGTCACTGGTCTTTCTTACAACTTTGGGTTGTGGGTTTTGTTTGTTTGTTTTTATTTTTGTTCTGTATTTTTAATTAACAGCTACATCTATCTAGCTATATCTGTCCCAGATGTGAAATGCCACAAAGGTGTGATTTGAAGCCACATGTCACTGGAATATAGATATATTTTCTAGAAAATGAAGGCATTTACTTCCTCTTCATATTTCCATGGTAAAATTGCATTATAATATAAGGGCAGAGTTATTTTCTTATTTTCATTGCAATTTATGATGACTGTCTCTGCTCTGTATCTATGGGATAGGGTTGGGTTGGTTTTTTTGTGTTAAATGTTTTTTTAGTGTAATTATGACAGATTTGGTGAGATAGTTATGTTAAAATAACCTTGTCCACAGTCCCAGTGTTATCTCTTCACTTAGGTAGCAGTGAGGAATGCAGCAGACCTCACCCTTAGAATTGGTGGATTTTCAGAGATCACTGAGATAGGCATTAATCTGGTAAGTGTGAAGAAATTGTAGCAATTGGTAAGATTGATTAAATATTTTGCTTTATCTAGATGTCAAAGTAGCTCTTCTCTGCTTCATATTTGTCATTTCTTCCTGAACTAACTTCCCATGGAAATTATCAAAGTGAAGAACTTAGGAAGAGATATTAAAACCCAAATGTACATATAACAGTTGCACTAAATGAGAGCTGGCAGCTTTAGTTTTTGAACTTGACAATCTGGAATAAGTATGTTAGAAGGGAAAAGGTTTCTTAAGGTAGTTATAGCAAAAATGCAATGAAGGGAAAAGTCACTGATCTGTTTACCGAATGATGAAGACTTTTCTGATGGTATAACTGGATTTGATACTAAGTTCTAAAATCTTCTATTTCATATCCTGTAAAGATTCTAAAGATAAGGGTTATGTGAGACCATTGATTAACCAATATTGTTATTGTGTTATAAATTGTGAATCTTGCCCAATTATATTTTTTCACATTATGTTCAATTATAAACTTCACAGTGCTTTGACCCATATTTTTTTTCTTTAAACTTACAGAGAGTGTTTGAATATTATAGTATTTATGTTGGCGCTACAAAATCAATTCCATTTTTGCTGCAGAACAAAGGACAATCGTGTACCAAAGTGGAGTTTGATTTTTCTAAGCATAAGGATTTTCAATTGAAAGCTGAAGACAGTTCAGGTATTTGCTTTTGCTATATCAGAATTTTCATTAAATAAAGAATGAATAATTCTGAGAGAAAATCCATCAGACCATTTCTGGTAGCCAGATTTGCTTATATAAGAAAACCTAAAGCAATTATTTTAAAAAGTGTTTTTTAATATAAATTAAGAGGAGACATTTTTGTTTGCCTATAAGATGACATTCGACAAAAATAAGTATTTACAAAATGTCAGGTTTCCTGTAGATTTTTTTTTCCCTAGTTTTTCCTGCCCATAGCTGCTAATGTATAATAAAAAAGTTTGAATACTCTCTGACCAGTTAAAATAAAATATTAAAAAACCCAAACAAACAAAGCCAAACAATTGTATTAATTTCCTGTTCATGGATTCATACCCACTTTTTGACAGTGTTTACCTTTGGTTAATTCATCACCAGTATAAGGGTTCAGACTTTTTCCCAAAGGGACAGGGTGCCTGCAGGGCAGGGCCTCTGTTCTGCATGAATGCCAAGCTCAGAATGTTATTGGGGCAGTAGTGGAATTGAATTCTTTTTTGCTTGGTAGAACTAGCACAGATTCTTATCCTGCACATTGTAGCTCATGGCTTTCTTACTTCTGTCATGGCATCTCCTTGGATGTTCCAACATCTCATTATTCACAAGAGAATTTTACAGGGAGAAGCGGCCTTATAAACAAAGCTGCAAACTTAGGAAATCAAGACTCTTTCTTTTGCAAGACAGAATTATAAAATTTTGTTGTATCTTTAAGTTGAACTATATGTGGATGATGCAAAAAAAATGATCTCCCAAAATCAGAGGGGTTTTCTTACCATGGGGTGCACTTAAAAGTGAAGAGAAGGTGAGGGCTCCTAGTCAGTCATCTTGACTTGGAAAAGAACTGTAAGGCTCTTTACAGCAGGCAAGCAGCCAGCATGGGATCAAACTCACTGCAGATGGTTTGTGGATCAGAGTTTGTGATTGAAACCACCCAGTGACATCCAGTCAGGTTCAGTACTCAAATGGTGAATACTTGATGAATACTCTTCCTGGTGTTCCATATGGATACTGATCTTGGAGGAATATTACCTTTGCTGGAAACCTGTGCTCCTGCCAGTGCCTTAAAATTGAACATGGAAGTCTGAAAAATGAAGCAGGCCTTATTGTAAATGTAGATTATGCCTAAAAGTAATTTAAAAAAACCAAAAAAACCAGTTTCAGCCAACTATTTTTATCCCTGTGGTATCAGTTCATTATATAAGTAATTATTTTAGCCTAACAGTTTTATTCAAAGGTAAATGACAATGCTATTTTGGTTTTTTTTTTTTGGTCTGAAATATTGTGTTCTCCCAAATGAATAACTTCCATGAAAATTACTGGTGATTATACTACCCAAAATTACCTTCAGAATCCTTATGAGAGATACTATATTCCATTGTAACTTTGTGAGAAATGCTTACTATGCACATATGTGGATACTCTGATGCTTTGAAATACTGCAACCATTATAAAGTTGATATTTCGTGCAATAACATCTGTAATTTGATTATGAATTTTGTTTGGCAGTGATTGACCATTCTCCTTCAAAGCCTTATTTGTATTCCGTTTACTTAAAGGAAAGGTCGTCTTTGCAATGCTTCTTGACCTTGACGCCAAAAAAGGTATGTTTGTGGAACTGTGGTGATTAAATTCATTAAAATCATGCTTGGTGATATTTCTGTGGTGGGGGAACAGAGACTTCAGATGAGTGTTCGAGTGCATGCAATAGTTTTATCATTAGTAATCCAATTCTTAAGAAAACAAGCTCTGAAAAAAGCTCTATGTAACTTTAAATGTTTGCCTACACAAAGAAAACACACCTTCTCAATGGATTAAAAGTGGTGTAAACTAATACTGAAATGTCCTACCACACATTCATTAAATCATTCAACAAACCAGCAGCCACCTTCTTTGTGCAGCTGTTCTTGGCTGAATTCCCAGATGACCAAGAAACTGCAAATGTAGATGAGTTTTATGTGTCATAAAGATTGGCAAAGTTGCTTTCTGGTTGAGCTATTTGACTGGAAAAAGATGAAGATGTGAGACTTAAGGTTACTTTTATTTCTGAAAATTAGCATTTTATTGTCAGTAACTGTCAATAGAGAGTGCTCTAGTGAATTTTAAATCCAACCCCACTGCAAAATGCTTTGGAAATTGAAGGTTTGGAGTTTCAACATATTTAGAGAACAATGAACTGTAAGAAAAATTAATCTTTGCTATTATGAACCAGCTTCAGAACAGGCAGCTGGGGATCACTTGCACAGCATATAAACCCGTTGCATTATTTGCACTTTTACCTTGGAAATGAATAACAAAGATCATGCATCTTGGAAGGGTCAGGAGTATTCTCTTTCTACCATCACCCACCTCCTACCCCTGCCTTCCCAGCAGTATAAAATGGAATTCCTTTCTTCAAAGCATCATTCAAATGTGATTTACGTATTTTAGGCTGTGTCTGGTAATGTTGTGATTTTCTTCTGTGTACACATAGAAGCTATTGGAGTGAATTTACAGTACATAAACCACGCTGAAATGATTTTTCCTGACAGAATATGAGTCAATAGATGCATAAAAAATTCCTTCTGTAGTATGGCAGGCCTTGATTTAAGGGAAAAGGAATAATTGTCATATCTCTTTAAGTATATTGACACTTCTAATGCAATGCAGATAAGCAAGGTAGTCAGAATCAGACTGGATACAGTGTCAGGAAAGTATGTAATTGTTTGCAAACTGTTACATACAGAATATCATGTGTGACCTATAATCAAATTGGAAAGAAACTAAGCAAAGGAAAATGCTGGCATTTTCCTCTAAGTAGAAAGGGTCAATCGTGGGAATTCAGGAGTAGATAATGCTCTTGGAATAATCTATGTGTATGGCATTGCTGGCCACCAGCTGACCAAGAATTAAGAGCAGAGACTTACCATACCAATAGGAGTAATATTAATAAGGCAAAGAAAATAATTACTCTAATCAGGGCTGATAACTCTTCAGCTGCACACTTTTCCCATGTGGAATGCCATGTTTAAAGAAAGAAGTGGGACAATTCCACTTGGAAAGAAAGTCCAAAAGAAAGCAATGCATGCAAGCAGAACTCTATTTCCCATTATGACATTTGAGGTCTATTCCTATTTCCTTTCCTTGTCAAGTTGCAGGATGGAATAAAAGTAGAAACGTTGCTACTGACACTGCTGTAAATTGAAGTGACTAACAAAATTAATATTTCTGAAGAATGCTGAAATATTAGCTTGCTCTGTATGTTTAATTTAGCTTGTCACCTGAACATGATGTTCAGTATTGCTGGTCATTATTGATGAGCATGTCCAGCTGTCATTTATTACTGGTGTACTCTGGCTTAACTGCAGACAAGGTTATGCCAGTTGAAAGTCTGCTTTAATTGTGGTATAAATTTGGAAAAACAATTTTTACATATGACAGGATCAGTTTTGTGACTGTTCTTATAAAAAAAAACTAACCAAAAACAACCCCTAAAAACCAAAACAAACAAACAAAAAGGTTGTAGAATATTGCACCTCTTGATTATAAATTTTATTTTTCATTTTTCATACTCTGGGTCTAAGTGTTTTTCAAGTTGTAGGAATAATTTTTGGCAAACAGAACTAAGGAAATAAAAACTTCAAAAAGGAAATTTTCCTGGGGCCCCGCATAGCCAACTAGTAAGCGTTGCTTTAATTAAATATTTTTTCTTCAGTTTCCCTTCTCCCTGTGTGCTCAGCGTCCTTCTGTGTGCCTTTGGTGCTGGGTGCAGCCAGCGCTGCCCTTCTGTTTCCAGTGTGTTCTGCCTGTCAGGAGCAGCTCATTGCTGGGCAAGACACGCCCAAGGACCCTCCCAGCTTCCAGCCCCCTGGTACTCACAGTGAGCACCCCTGAGCTGGGGCAGCGCTGGCACAGCCGGCCCCAAGAGCACTGGCCAATGTTCCAGGAAGGTACCCGCTGTGGCGTGACTACAGGCAGCATCTGGAAGTGTATGTAGCCCCCGGGGTGCTGTAGCTTTTCTTTCATTTAACTCCTGCAAAGCACAGTACTAATTAAAAATATGGTTCTGTTAAGAAAATGATCGAGGTACCAGCATCTCTTATTGTGATCAGAAACTCTCAGTAGTTAATGAGTCTTAAAACATTTTCCTTTGGATCTGAGCTCTTTATTATTCTATTTCATCTGTAGTCCTTTTCTCACCTGATTTCTTTCCCCATTTTCCAGTTTTGAAAAAAACAAACCCAAACCACCAATCTCTGGAAGTGGAGCTTCCCCTATTCAGGTTTCATGGTTGCAAGTGCTATTTCTTGCCTCTCTGCACTTGAACAGCTGTTTCTCTGATCTCATCTCTGTTTTTTTGACAACTTCTCTTCCCCAGCTTACCTCCCAGCTGCTACAAACCTTCTGTATCCATCGGGTCACATTCTTTTCTGTCTGCCTTCTGGCTTTACTAGAACTTCCTGCTGTTGTAGTCATTACTGACAACACTACCCTAAAACCAACAAACCCCCATTATACTGATGTTTTCTTTAACAAGTGGATACTAGGACTAAGAAAAAGTAAAAATAATTCAGGAGCACTGCTAAAAACATAAAAAAGCATGAAACTATTTTAATGTACCTAAAAAATTTATTAAAACTACTTGAATTATTAATGTAAAGTTCCAAGTAATTTAGTTGTGAATGCAGTCTTGAATTCTGCTAAAAAACCCTTCAGAACAACAAATGTAGTACATATATAGGAACTTTGAAGAGCTGCTACAGTTCTCACTAAAACATAGTATGTATTAATACATGGGACATCAAAAGATTCTCTTAGAGATGAATTGTCTTGGCATGCTTAAAAAATAAGCCTTAAAAAATGTTGAGCCAGTTCCTTCAGTATTCAGAGTGAGCAAATGGAGTCCATGCATTATAGATAAGGCTGGGCTGCTGCTCAGACATGGTGTGGCTGTGTCCATTATTTCAGTTATTCCAGTGTCTGTGAAGGTGTTAGAGGTGACAGGGTTCTGCCCCTCACTGCAGAGAGTTTAACCTTAGTGTTTGGTGGCTGTAAAAGTCAGAGCTTTCAGTGAAAGTGGTATATATCAATATCTGTCTATCTATATCCATATCTATATATTTATATCTATCTGTGTTTCTGCAGGCAGGATGATCCCCTGCTTGCCAGAGGTTCTGCAGGGTCTGCTGGGGAAAGCATGCAAAGCAAAGTGCAGGAGTGTAGTGCTTCAAAATTAGTTTTGTGGTTTTTTGTTTTGTTTTTTTTTTTTTTTAAACCCTGCTGGAATAGAACAACTTGCAGCATCTTGGAAGAAGGACAAAATACACAGCTGTGTAATAATGAAGCCTTCGAGTGCCTTTGATTGAGATAAATAGAACAAGTCACACCTGTCAGGGCTTATTGCTTAAGCTTGTTGTAGGGAAGTGACAGGTGTTTTAGTGGGGTTTTTTTGTCCTTTTAAATGACTTTTTTTTGTTTTTAAATGAAAGAACAGATTTTTGGTGTAAGAAGTGGATTCTGTGGAAAATCTGCAGCTGTGGAATTACAGGATATTGGTGGTGCATCATCTCTGACCATATACAAAGAAAAGATTTAATTTTATTGCAGTGCTTTGAATGATGGCTTTGAACAGCCGTTACATTATTCGTTGTAGAAGCTGCTTATCTGTGATATAAACCTGGGGAATGAAAGATTTCAGTATATTTTAAGGAAAAGCTCTAGTTAAATTTGAGGGAAGGCTGGGAGTGTGTAGTGGATTCAGTTGCAGGACATAAACCCTCAGCTTTGCATTTAGGTTTAAATTTGAATCAAACTGATTTTTTGAAATGTACATTACATTTTGTCTCCCTGTATTTTTCTAATGTACATTATATTTTCTCTCCTTATATTCCTGCTGAATTTGTGTATTAAAGGTATAAATAAAGAAGCTTTAAGGTCAACCTTTTCACCAGTGCTTCAAGATACTTGACCAATCTGTGTGGTGTTTTATGATAAATACAATAGTATTATTATCTTTTACAGATGATTTAATGCAACTTTGAGTAATAAATTAGCTTATTGATTCATGTGCAATTCCCTGGGAAGTTGTACTGTGAAAGAAAACACTGTAATTTTAGACAGATGTCACATATTCTTCGTGCTAAGCAAACAATATAATTTCTGAATTAGTAAAATTTTTATTCAACCTTGAGAATATGTGCTCTGTTAGAGCAATAATTAGAAAATGATATTTTATGCTTTCTAAGGTATATTATTACCTTGGAATACTTAGTAAATATAGAGATAAAGTAAGTGCTTTGAAAGTATTTTTTGAAAATCATAATATTTTTTCTACTCTCAGATTGCCACTTGACAAATTTGCTTCAGTTTGTTTATCCATTAATTTTATATAAAATAGTATTTTACTTGTCATGTTTGATGGGGTAGTTTTCCCCACTTTTGTTTCTTGTCTTACACCAGGTATTTAGGGCCAAGGCAGGAAGCCATTCAGCCATGTTTGCTCCCTGGTGTTGAGCTCAGAGCTACCAAACTCTTTGTATCAAACCTATTTCATAAATTCAAATGAGTTTTGGTGGCAAAGCTTTCTTAATCTGACAGATTCTTTATGACCAACAGCTTCTATTTTTTTATTAATTCTAGCAAGAAAAAAAAAAAAAAGGAAGGTATTTTAAGATGTCATCTAAAGAAAAGTTTACAGCAATGTTATTTTTATTTAAAGAGTTGTGAATTTCTGGCGGCAGCCTAACCAAGCATCCTTTTTCTGGCATCCTCTGGAGGTGTTCCATGTGAACATGGAACAAAAAGCTCCTTTTTCACACCTGTGTTTTTAAAGCTTATTTTGAAGTATTTTAATTCTAAGACACTCAGTTTGTAGATGATGCCTCCTTTCCAATCAACAAGCATCATCAATGTACATCAGGACAGGAAAAATGTTTCTTGAAATGATATTAACAAACAGGAGTGTTTGGGAAAGAACCCTCTCTAGACTGCTTCCTTCCTGCCCTTCCCATGTTCTCTGGTGTGTGAAGTTAAATGCAGCTTCAGGAAAATATCTCAATAGATATGTAACTATAAAGTATTCATAAATTATCTAAAAAGCAAGGATAAGTCCAGTAATAGTCTAAGGATTTATTTTTAAAAATATTGTAAGTACTTTGTTAAGTATGTAATCTTGCAAAAGAGGGAATTTTCTATTATGGAGTTTGAAAAATGAAAAATTAATCATAAAGGGTTTTTAAAATATTTATAGAAAGAAACATAATGATTCTCCTTGAAAAGTGAAGTCCTAATAACTGAAATGAATTTTTAATTCTGTTTTAGCAATATGTGTATGAATTATAATCTGATTTCTACTTATATAGAATTTTTGAAGGATTTTTCATTTGTAATGTAGTTTACATAATTTGCAGTTAATATGTGAATAAAAGACAAGAGGTGTGATTTTTTTTTCTCAGTTCTATTAATACATTTCTATGAGTTATGTTGGCCTTGAATTTGCACCATTGTACTTCATAGCAAATGTAGGTTTTCAGTGAACATCATGTCTTTCATGTAGTGAATTGAGTGTCTTTCACATATTTGCTTTTGTTTGCCAGTTCTTAGAAAATAAACCCCTTGTTGTATAGTAAGACAAAACCAAATTTTCTTGATACTTGGGATGAAAAACAGGTTTTGATTTGCTGCTTTGGGAGAGGGATAAAGGGATTCCATCTTTTGCTGTCTGGCCTAAACATACCAGCACTGATGAAGAACAATTGCAGTGCTAAACAGCACTCCTTTGACAGCCAGTGCAAAGGATATCTATAATATCTAGATAGATATTATATCTAGATAGATGTCATGATATCTATAATAGACTAAACATTTTAATCTCACCAAACTTGGAAAAATTTAGTTTTGTTACAAGAAAATATTTTGAAGATGTAACTTGATGAAGTGTTTTGTGTGGGTGTCCTGGGGTACTAAAAATAGAAGAGTGTATAAATCAAAGCAGGAGATTTTTACTCAACCTTTTTTTTTTTTTTTTACATATATTGACCATTAGGTACTAAAAATAGTAAACGTTAATTTTTAACAGCCAGTTATACATTATAAAATCTAATAATTATTAGATTTGAAGTATCAATATAAAACAAGGGACTGTGGTAATCTTGCTGCAAAAGCTTGCCCTCATTCCCTGCTTTTCTTGAGCTAAGCACAAAAATACAAAACAATCCACGAGGCTCAGCACACACCTCACTCTCCAGGCGTGTGTGATTGTGTGTCACAGCCCCTGCTGGAACAGCAAACACTCCCAGTGCTGTGTGCTGGCTTCCTACTGAGGTGTTACAGATGGATATGTGCCTCATGCCCTGGCTTAGGACAATTTGGGTTTTCTTTCCTGCCATTTATATATTCCACTTGCTACCACAGATGTGAAAGTGAAGAATGATGTGCTATTTTCTGCAGTTTTTGAAAGCTTTTAAACGATTCATAACGTCCTTATATAGCTGGTTTTACTGCTTTTTCCAAGCACCATGAAGATTTTATAGGTCTAATTCCTTTCTGAGATTTCAGTGGTCTTCAAGGTGAAAACAGAATTTGAAGGACTCTAACAGTGGTTTTAGTGCAGAAGTTTTGGGTTTTTTTCCATTACCTTTATCAAGGTTATTCATACCATTTTTTCTGGAGAACATACTACCTTAGTGTGTTGGCCCTTGGAAAGATACAAGAGGCAAGAAATATCTCTTTGAAGGTGTGTTTTGAAATAAATTTGGCCTTTCTGATGCACAGTCTCTCAAAAAAGAGGATTTTGTAGAAAACATGCCATTTTATAGGTTCTAAACCGCACTTGGGAATGTGATGGCACAGATAAAATGAGGATCAAAATCAGTGGAATTTAGACTCCTGTAATTCAGTGGCATTTAATGGGAAAAGTTTTAAGACTATTTTTTTCCCCCAAGGTTTCTCAGTTTTAAGTCATGCTTCACCTTTGATCTCATAGCCCATTTTGTTTGTGCTGGGTATTTTGTAATGGTTGGCCTTTGCTCTTCAGCCTTTGAGAAAGGCTTCCATGACTGATGTAGCTTTGTTTTCCCTCCTCTTTGCTCACATGAGCTTCTGCATTTGTGCCATGGCTCCAGTCTTTTTTCACTCATGAGAGTGGCAGGAGTAGAACACAACACTGTGATTTACCAGAAGTCTTGTCTGTAGCTCTGCTGATAACCCTGATACTTTTGGTCATAGACCTTTTCCTTAATTAGGGAAAAAACACCTCTAAATTACTTAGAGAACTGAGTCCCAATAAATTAACATCCTGTTAATATGACGAGCAGGTCCAAAATTGCAATAATTCTGCTGAAATAGCAAATCACTCAGGTAGTTCAAGAGGTACCTATGATTTTTTTGGGGAAGTGACCACAATATTTTTTTCCCTTTAGGTGGCAGCATATGACTTCTTTCTCCCAATTGCTACTCCTCGGGCCAGTTCCCCACCTCCAGCTCCTGCCGTGCCTCAGAAGCGCGGTGCCCCCGCGCCTCAGCCACCCCCGGCGATCCCGGCTCTTCCTTTCTGTAAAGTCAGAGCTACTGGTGGGTAAACCAGGGCCTTAAAGACCTGCTGGGTACAGATATTGGAGTGACACTTTTGCTTTTCAGAGAATGGTACTTAATTGGAATTTGTATGATTTGTACATTTCTTGGAAACTTGCGAATGCTTCAAGTTTTGATTTGTGTTTTTAAATGTGCTTGAAGCTGAACTTCCTATACCTAATCATGACGTGGAGAAAATATTTTTTTTCATATAGCCATTTGCCTTATATAAAATTAGTTTATCAAAACTGTTTTTTGTGTCTGTCCATTTATTAGTCTTTCTAAAGCTCATCATGCAAGTGCCAGTAATTACAGCAGTTCTGAAAAGTGTAGAAAAGTAGAATGTCAGTCACACTCATTTTTAGAATTCTTCTGTCAAAACTAGGATCTCTAGCTGTATTTAAAACTCCTTTAAAATGTCTCTGAATGGCCCTGATCCCATCTGGTTGTCAGAGGTTGTTAATAGCCAAAGTTACAGGCCATTTACCTGCAGCAAAGAAATTGATATCTTATATAATTCTTCTCTGCTTTTCTCAGAAATAATTTGTGGCTCTCTTTAGTGTCCTGTCTTATTATTACTGTCATGTAGATCTATAAATTGTCAATATTTGAATACATTGGCTTTCCTAGTCTCAGTTTTTAATGCATAACCACTGTTCTTCTGAGATGAGAATGAAGTACAGAGTGTCTTCCTAGAATGATGTTTGTGTAATGTTTAAGCCTCTTGGGAGCACCAAAGAAGGCTTGGCCAATTAAATACATAATGTGGGATAAAAGAACTACAATTTATTAGGATTTGTGTATTTTTTTTTTCCTTTGTTTTTCTCTGTAACTTTAACATAAGACTTTTGAGATCTTTTAAAATATCAAAGAAATCTGAGACACCTTATTTAGATCCTGTCATGAAAGTAAATTAATATTAAATGTTTCTAAAATATATTTAATTTAAGAACATATAGGCCAAAGATGAATGTACATATGTATATAAGATTATTAGGATACCCATCTCTAAGCAAAAATATGACTCCAAGTCACAAATTTATAGTGCAGAAGTGCTGTAAGTAATGTGAAGAAAATAAAAAGATTTATTTCCTTTTCCCTTTCTTTGTGTAATAGATGCACTCACTAAACCTCATGGATAATTGACAGTATTATCCAAATTTTATCACAAATTTGTATTTCTGCTATGAAGATTTTCTTCAAAGTACATGTATCGGCCAACAAGAAGTAAACATACAAGTGAATACATAATACTTTCAATTCTAAGAAATAGTTGAAAAAATAAAGTGTGGCTTCTATTAAAATTTGGGTATTGAAATTAAATTCTTACTGGGAATCTTGATGGTCTGGGAGGAGGGAGAGAAGTCTAAATAAGTGTCTTGACCACTCAGTATTTCAGATAATCATACGGGTGCAGGCAAATAGCCAATTTACTTTTCCTGTTAAAAAAAGAACTTGATGATTTGATTACATTCTGACAACTTAAAAATATGCCTGTTATTGATTCATTTCAGATTATCACATTAAAAGCTAAAACTGAGTAAGATGTATCTTGCAAGTTCTAAGTTTTGATTTGACAAATAGGCCTAATTCTCACTGCTGAATGCTTTATGGCACGTTTGTTTTCTGCTCTTACAATTTTTATTTTCCTGGGATAGTTTTTGTGTTTGACTGGGATTCAGACTGCACAAGACAGTGTGGTTGGGACTTAAATCAATATCTTATATCTGCTGTTCATACTCAGGGTTGTTCACTCTGAGAAGAGTCACCCTAATCTTGGGGTAGTCGGCCCTGTCTTTTAACTTCAGTGTAGTCCATGTGTTTTCAATCCATCAGGAATCAGTTTTTTGATTTTTTTAATAAAACAAAATTTGTAGACTGTTTCATCACCTGTGAAGGACAGCAGTTCTCTTACTTAAATACTTATAAGACTTTTTCCTGGGACAGTGTTTATCTGTATATAAGAAAGAACTGAAAGAGAAAAATCTTAAACAAACCAGGACAGAAAACTCAGCTGGAAAAGACACAAGTCTAATCCCAGCCTGGTACAAAGGAAAAGTTTGTACTATCAATGTAATGGCTTCATGGGAGCTGACATATATTTTTATAATCCAACTCACAATTTTTTTGATTGAGTAGATAATCTCCTTTCCCTGACAGAGTTTCAGTTGTGCTGCGTTCTGCTGGTACAGGCAGGTTCTAGCAGAGGTCTTTGAGAGTGGCATGGCTGCATATTGGTGGAAGGGTTCCAGCAGATTCTGTTAGTACTTTGAAACAATATTACTTTATAGAGTTCATGTGCCTGTGATTTAGAGAAATAAAGATAATATTGCTGTTTACATAATTTCATATATGTGATTAGGAAATTCTTTGGGTTTTTAAGGAGGAGAAGAGAATTGATCAACACTGGGCATGGAGCAGACTTGCAGATTTTCATAAAAGGATCCTGTACCCTTGCTAGGTTCATTTCCAGTGTTGTTTCCAAGAAGTAAGATGAGGCTGTGGGAACACATACCTTTGTTTTTCCAAACTTCCACTTTAAAATTTCATACTTTGTGATGATTTCTTTGTTGCCGCTCTATGAAATTAAGAGAAATGCTGTTTTATATAAAATCTTTCAACTCTTGTCCAATGGTTACTGTCAGAAATTTAAGTGCATTCATCTGCAGAAGGAAGATCATGAGGCTCTTGTGATATGAAGGAGAGGTGCTATAAGTCTGGTAGAAAAAAAATTTAAATAGTTTTAATGTGAATAAAGATTCACAATTAGACAAAATTAAATTACAGTAATCATGTATATAGTATGAGAACAACAAAAAGGGGAGAAAATATTTTACTAAATGTACAGAAGCAATTTTATGAACGTACTTTGAGAAAATATTTGTCAAATAAAACTGTATAAACATTTTAAATTGTTTTTTTCAATAGCACTTCCAGCATTGTTGGAGTTCTCTGCAAAGGAATTTAAATTTGAACAACATTCAAGTAACATACATTCCAATACTGCTGATAGGAGTATGAATTCTCAGGTAATGACATTGTCAATGTCATTTTGTTCAGTTTTCAATTTCATGTTTGTCTTTTAATCACTATAAAATTTTTCCAAAATCTAAAATTGGGCTTGTACTAACTCTTACAATATGAGTGTGGGCACCATGAGAAATGGACCATGAATTTTGTAAAAAATAGGTATAAATAGAACAATTCTGAAGATTTTCAGCATCTGCCTACACCAGTAAATGAGAAAGTGATGGTGCCAGGATGCAACTGATTTGTGCCATGATGGGCCATACAGTGAAACTGCTGTCCCAGTGCCTTGTATGGTACTGACTGTGCCACCTGGCACTCTCCCAAAAAATTCCTTGTCACGACTAATGACTTAATAGGAAAAAAAGGCACTAAATAAAATATTTGCAAGACAGGTAATTTGTATGAAGACAAAACATACCATTTCTAATTCCTGAGGGCTTTGGTTAGAAATTACCCAAAAAAAAAATTGGCAATGATGGAAACACTTGAAATGCTTTTCAAGTGCATTCAGAAAACAATGATAATACAAAGTCAAGGCATTTTCCTAGTTAGGGATGTTTCAAAAGCTGAGAGAGTAACTCTGAGATGAATTTAATTTTTTGTTTCCACTGTCACCGTATTGAATGGAAAGAATGAGTTTTGAAAACCTATTCTGAACTTCTTCCATTTTCAGCATCTCCACCTGTAAGTCTAGATGTGAGCCATGTGTTTAGTGCTTGTTGTGCTTCATTTTTATCAGGAATAAGTCCTCAATTCTGTTTGGCTAAGCACTCCCACTGTGATGCTTTGATCTATTTACCTCACTTAAATGAGGTTTTTCCATTCTGGAAAGAAAGTATTCTCTTTGTGAATGTGGTGAGTGACTGGAAGGCATATGGTCTGTGCAAACAGGCATACTCAGCTGTGCACAGATATAATAAACTGAGTTCTTCATTGCTTTGTAGTGCTGTGTTGCTTTCCCTCTGGTGTGTTTGCACAAAGAATGCTTAGGAGAGAGCAATGTAGAAAGTATCATGGTGTTTGCTGCTTTCCCTCTTTCAACATCACTCCTTTTCTGAAAATATTTACAGAACCTTGTCCTGAAGAGTCTCTCAAAAGAGAGTGTGATGTGGAAATTGGATTTTGATGATGTAGACAAAAATATAGAGGATGGTATTTTCAGATTTAGTCTGAAGTGTGGGCATCTTGCTAAAGAAGGAGAAGTCAGTATTGCTGTGTCGTTCTGCCCTCGTAAGTAATTTCATTAATTTTCTATAGATACTTTGGCCATTTTCATAGGTATGGTTAAATGGGGTTTTATGATGAGTCACTACTAGTACTTATTTTGATCAACTTAAGGGGTTTTTGATTCTGAGAAAATAAGACAGCTGCAGACCTAACAAAAAGCATGGAATCACGGTTTTTGAAATTGCATTATTTGAAAAGTCTGCTTTGCACATAGAAAGCATCAGGTTTTTCACACATACAGCATCAAGGACTGGGATAGCTGTATCATTATCAGTGCTGCTCCTCCAGGTGCATTTAGGTTGACTAACTTAGCTTTCCAAGGGTACTTTGAATGCTTTTGAACTTTTTTTCTAAATAGCTATAATTTAGATAAGAATAGAAATTTCCTGCCTTAATGAAATATAAAATCACTTGTCTCTGATGTTTTTTGGATTAGACTGGTCAGGCAACCAGTCCCTAAAAAAATATGTAAAGTAGATTTCTAACAAAACTTGGGAGCGTGAAGGAAGATAGTAATCAACTACGTAACTCCAGAAAAGGAATAGAAGAATAGGAAATTAAGATTCTGCTTTTTTTCCAGTCAAGTGTTTAGAGTAGACAGTGATATACAAGATTCATAGGGTGTAACACTGTATTTGAGCTGATAAATCCCACCAGCAAATGCAGCTGATGCCCACAGAACCCTGTCCTGTTGACAGGTTCAGTGCAGCACTTTTGGGGCTACAGCATTGTCAAGGGGAAGAAAAGTTGTTGTGTCAGTTGGATCTGATGCTGAGTCAGCACATGAGCACCCCTGTCCTAAAGAAAGATGTTACTGTTGTTCTTTATCACAGCATTGAAATCTCTAACCTCAATTAAGCACTGGAAACAACTTAATATGAATAAAGGAAAATAGAGATACAAGACTCTTACCATAACTCTTTATGATAAATTGAGAAGACTGCATTAAATACTGTTCTGTAAATTTTGTGAATGTGCAAGAGCAATGTTTAATTGCACGTGTTTCTTGGAGTTGCTTGTTTGTTGCAGACTTTGAAGCAGAGATCAGCATAAAAATAAAAACCAATATTTTGAATTACTGGATAAATTGTATGTGTAAATGCAGATGTGTATATACATAAATATGACTGATAAATTACTGTAATTTGAAGTTATCTCTATTTTTGCTGTCTTCCCATATCTTTTGTTTACAGAAAATTACAAATAACTTTAAAGATCAGTTACCCTCAGTTCAATGTTCTAAGTATGTTCCCATGATTTATAGCCTACTTGTGCAGTACCTTCTGTGCATATCATTACTCTGTCTTGTAAGAGAGCATTAGATACATCAAAACCCACACAGGAGACCTGGTTAATGAACATGGGGTGCTAATCACCTTCATAGGCTTGTACTGTAAAGTTGTATGTGGGGAGAGAACAAACCTTAAAATGAACTTCGAGTCTGCATTAGGGTAATTTATTTAAATATGCTGCAGCAGTTATGATAGAGTACAAAATGCTATAATAAACTGCAATGTTTGATTGAAAGAAAGAGCTTATGTCTGTGGTAAAATCATGCTACCTGTTATAATTCAAGAATTGAAGACCTGTTAATATGATGCTCTTCTGCTGTTTTATAGTATAATGCATTAACAGTCTGAAATTTTTTTTCACTATATCTACTTATGATATGAAAAAACTTATCTGCAGCAAAGGAAGTTACAATGAATATGTGCTCTTGGGTTCCCTTACTGGGACTTCAGAGATGCTGGAAGATGTGATGATTATGTAATGGGCACAAATGACAACTTTGATACTTTGATTATGTTGTCTTTTTTAAAAAAATTTCTTCTGCAACAGCAAGATATTAACTGGCTGTGACCTTTAACAATTTCTGTGATGAAATTATTATTTTACTTTTGTTTTTTTCTCTTTACTATTTTTTTTTGTAGGACACCTGTAAGTTCTAGCTATCTGTGGCTTTGCTGCTTTGCTGCTTTGAAGTTTGTATTTCAGTGTATGCAAATTGCTCAATGGTACCTATTTATGCTGAAGAGATATAGATGCAATAACACCTGAATTATCATAGGGTCCAAGGCACCTAAACTAAAAATGTGCTTTTGGGAGACAGATGTAGGAACTGCAGAACCATCCAATACAAACTTAAGAAGATGAGAAAAGCAGAGGGTGTTTTTCCTTTCTTCTCATAAACTAATAAAATACTATAGAGTTAATATTTCTGGAGAAGAGAAAATATTTCCCATATAATTCTACAATTTTGTTAGATCTTGGCAGATTTGGATTGACAAGTCTTTAAGTACCATCAAATATCCCTAAGGAAAATGTTCATATCTGCTGGACTAGAAATTAATGGTGGTATATCAGAATGGTAGCAGCAGCCCATGCTTTGACAGTGGTCATGAAAGGTGTGAGTAGTAGAATAAATTCATGACTTCAGCTGTCAGTTCAGGACATAATTCTCATTAATTTCTAATTTATTTAACATGAAATATCCTGAAAACAGTGGTCCTACACATTCCAACTAACGAGCAAATCTTTATAAATGACAGAATTCACTTTTTTGTCTTTGTGTCTGTTTAAAATGATCATGGTATTGCAATGTCCTGGTGTTTCTGACATAAACAATGATTTATTGGTTTACATACTATGCTGAATTTTGGTGTTAGTAAATGTGTGGATCCACACACAGAGTGATCAGTGCAGGATAGACACTGTCTATTCTGCTATTTGGGTGAGCCAGGGATTGTATGGCATGAAAAGCATAGATGGAAAGTTTGTATGAGAAAAGCTTAGCACTACTATATCACTGTTGAGTTCAACACAACACAAAATAGACTCCAATAATTCAGAAAGGCAAAAGACATTTTATTAAGAAATTACACTCCATATATAAAGTAGATTGTGAAAAACAAAACTAAAACTAAACACGCCATAGGCTAAAAGGTATAAACCATTATCTTAACCAGTCAAAAGGACTCTCATGTACTGTTTGCAGGGGCAAGTATTGTTTACATTCTTGCTTTGATGTTGACACAAAAAGTCCTGAGAACCATGGATTATTTTGGTTCAATCCATGAGGTTTTCTCACAGACACTGTTTCATGGCTTTCACAGATATTTTCTCTGTTCCAAGCATGTTTCTGCCACAACATCACTATTGTCTAACTTTGAAATGATGGTTAATATGAATATTTAAAAATGTGCATTAGTGAAAATTGCACGTTCGTAGGTACTGGCGTACACTCCTCTACTTTTCTTCCTTCATTGTGTTCCATCCCTAAGGTCTTTATTGCTGATGCCCTTTCACTTCACATTTTGTCATACATATGGATGAAGAGAGGACACCAGAAATATGGTTGAATTACAGCCCAGCTGTAGGACAGGCTTGTACATGGGAGGAGCTTGTATAGAACATCCTTTCTTACAAGCTTGTAAGAAATACCCTGTTTGGCTCTTCATTCATCTCCATGACTTTTTTCTGATGCTTTCTCACCTTTGTTTCATTAAAGAGCAAGGTGCCAGAGGAAGATGTGGTCCTGTTGTGTCAAAACCTAGAGGCAGATTCTTTTTAGCCTTTCCAGTGGTACTGTCTCCTAAAGCTGATTTCTGTTTAACATGGAATTATCAGATGTTGCAAACAGTGCAGCAGATTCCCATTAGAGCTGGTTTTCACTTGGCCATTTTCATTTTTCTGGTTTGTAATGAAGGGATCCACAGGTCATGTTCTGGTGACATAAGAGCTTCTGTGAAACTCTTCTATTGTCACCTCCACTAGGATATTAGCTCTCACAGGAAGGGAAAAAGGCAAAGTATTTTGAAGACACTAGATTTTCTTCTTTTTGTATGTAAACAGTGACAGCTCTTGCTCAGACAGTGAAAGTAATGATCTGAGATAATCTCAGAAGATCCTGTTGTGTATTTTGTTCAGTGACACCCATGTGTTTGTACAGACACATGAAATACAAACTGGTTTTTTTCACTATCTTTTCTTAATTATTAGGTGAGGCTGCTTCCATACTGGTCTTATTGAGGGGAAACAAAGGAAAAGGTGTTTTTCCTTAAGAATTCAGAGATTAAACTTTTTGGGTTGTTTTACAACACATCATTGCAGATTTATTTCTAAATCCAGGAGTTGTTCAATAGTTTGCCCTCAAAACTGCTGATTTTGCTAGCTCTTCAGCAGGTGGGAATGACTGAAGGTTGGGTAACTGGCACTGCATAGTTTGGAGTATCATTTTGATAGTGTAACAGCTGTGCAGGGAAGCATTTTCGTTCCTGTATCAGTGAAAGAAAATGCATTTTCCATCCTAGAGAGAACTGCCTTGCAGCAGGAAGCAAGGTGGCCTAAGAAGGGGCAGAACACAAGGAACTCTGTCTTTGCTCTTGTCATGTCCATCTGCACTGTAGAGAACACCTGGAGAAGGATAGCTGGGCATCCCTTCCCTTTATTTTGGTGGACTTGGCAATATTAGGTTTGCAGTTGGACTTGATGATCTTAAGGATTTTTTCCAACCTAAATGATTCTCTGACAGGGGAAATGCTCTGAGTGGAGAGCAGAACCTGCTGCTGGCTTGTGTCAGGCTGCTTGGCCACACCATAGTTTTTGGAGCCATCTTTGAAGTGTAGTAATTGCACTCTTAAAAGACCAACTTTTCCTTGTCTTGGCAGTCAGATGCTTCCAATAGTTACTCCTTTATAAAATAAAGGTTCGCTGTGTCAATTAGTGTAATTCAAAGTATGACTGCAGTTCTTAAAATTCTGCTGTTGTATTGATACTATATAGAATGGAATGTTAACGCAGTACGCTCATTTATTGCAGTTAGAACTCAGAAAAAACTCTGACAAGTTTAAAAAAAGTGAATTTCTGCTTTGCTACAGGCAAGTGTTCTGAGCTTTCTTAATACATACTTTTCTAATACTGTATTAATGTTATGTTAAACTGCATTTTGAGAAAGAAAGCAAAACTAAATTTCAAGAAAATTTTTAATAAGGAACAAAAATTCCAACCCCAAACCTCTTACTATAACTCTTTCACATGCCTGTATTTATGGTAATAAATATATTTCTAAACCTTTTCAACAGCTTGTCCTGGGACATACACATCTGAAATACCCTTGTATGTGAATGATAATCCATCACGATACACAATTACATTGTCTGGCACGCTGAGGTCGCCAAAATTAAATTTTCATCCTCCTTTCTTAATGCTGATGCCTGTTCCTCTGGATGTGGAAACTGAAGCAGTCATCACGATCATTCCATGTGATTTTTTAAGGTAAAAATCCCAAAGTAAATTTATTGAAGAAATCCTGAATAATTCTTTGTTTCCTTCTCTTCTGAAAAGATGAATTAATTTTTGCTTGTGAAGGTTAGTATTAATTTTCTGCTCAACAGAAGAATCTGTATATTTAAGAGAAAATTAATGTAATTAATATTGCTGAATATTCAACAAGCCTGTTTTGTCTTCAAACATTCCTGCTCTATGAAGTGTCCACCTTCTGATATATTTGCTCTATGAATTTGTATCAGATATATAAACTTACTATGGATAGCACAAAAATTAAAAGCAGAGACCTACCAGGATTATTTGTTGAGTTTAGAAAGACACTAAGATTATATATCTTATGTCTATTTTACACATTGCTATGAAATAAAATGTTAAAATTGTTTTATTTTCTCTACTCTAGATGTTTTAGGTTTAGATGTGTGAATAGCTGGTTGGGTTGACGTTTTTGGTGGTTGTTATTTTCCTTCTCCTTGTGTAAGGTTTTATTGAAAAAGACAGAATAAATATTTTAATCCTGCCACTTGTTACAGTAAAAAATACATATATTTTTTATTTTTCTGTGGATCACCCACTTTATCCTGTCACTTGAATTTAAAAGAGATTTTTTGTAATCTCCATATAATGCAGTATAACCCAGCATTGCAGCTATTCCAATTTTTAAGATTAAATTTTTCTGTTTGTAAAGAGCAGTAATATTTGTTTGCAATGCCTTATGTAGATATCATTTCAATACTAGAATTAAAGATTTGCTTTCGTTGTAAATTAATGAAATTACCTTCAAATTATTATTGTCTTATCCTGTCTGAGTCTTGCTGATTTATGAAGTTACTTGTCTGTTGTCAGTAGCCAAAGGGATTCTATGTGGGCCTGGACTGACTGCTGTTCTTATTTCAGAACTGGAATATAACTACGTAAATACATACTGAAGCCTCTTCAGTATCTTCATAAATTTCCTGTTAATATTTCTATTTTAGAACTTGCTTTTACTTATTTGTGCAATAGTGCAGTTTAATGATTATTAATGAAAGTTTTAAGTTTCAGAAACCTCTTTATGCCTTTTTTAGCACAGTTAGTAGAAATTGCACTTCATTTGGATATTAAGATATTGTGAGTCAGCATAACATGTTCAGATACATACAAAGAAAACAATTCTAAATAATGGAAGAATTTTATTTTTTAAATTAGTTTTATTTCATTTGCACTTTAGAGCTAAAGTTATTATTCTGTGTTCAACTGTGGAAGAGTTTTGTCTATGTGTGAATCTATGAATCAATTTTATTACTGTAATCCTGTGACCACAAACACCCACTGTTTATGTTTAATACAGGCAATCACGAATTCAAGTTAAACTTCCTGAGCTTGAACTTGCAGATGGTACCAGGACTTGCCCTTTTTCTGTGCAGTTCCCAGAGGGACAAGATATTGTTCTTTCATCAGATGGCACAACTAATGAACTGATTTGCCATATCAGCTTCAGATCATCTCAGCCAATGTCATTTTTTGGGGAACTGCTCTTTATCGATCAGGAAGAAAACAGGTAATGTGTGCAATTCAAATTCACCTGGGGAAGGTTCCAGACTGAGAAAGTGGGATATAAGACACAGAACTCACAGTGGCTGGGTAAAGGAATACAAAAATCCTCTGAAAAAAATGAAAATGGAAGATAGACATTTATAATTTTTTTTGACTGAATTACAATTCAAAATTAAAAAGATCAGCTTTGATCTCTAAGGCAGAACTCCTCTAAGTGTCTGTCTTAGGGTCTTGTTTCAAGATCTCATTTGTATTGACTGGTAACTCATCTCTTGTTCATGTCTGACAGGGATGGGATGAGAGGGTGTATACAAGAGGAAGAAAGGCACTGTTGTGATTAAAAGTCATTCCTGTACTTACTATTTTCAATAAAGCATCTATTTTGAGGGTTAAATAATTCCACCCTGCAGCTTAGAATAGGCTTTTTTCTAAACATAAAGCTAAATTTTTTATTGATACAAGTGTTATGGACCTTTAAGTTATTGCTGCTTGCTGGGTTAATATTTTATATTTTTCTGTATAGATTTTCAGCCAAGAATCTATTTATTATTTACTTTATTTAATTCTAGGATTTAATAATTGTGTGGGGTGTGATTCATAAATGTGTGTTGAAGCTTGCTGTAATTACAAGAAAAGGATAATTTAAGCTTATGATGAAGTTTGAAATGTAGCTTCTGAGCAGGCACAATATTTAGTTTTAATAATTTTTTTATATGATGCACTAGCAGCTTCTCAAACATAGTTACAGAGAAATAAAAATTTCTCCTGTGTAATAAAATCTTTTCTATATTCACCATTAAAAGGAAATAAAGAGTATGATCCTCAATTTAAGGGCAAACTGAATGTATTTCTTTAAAAAAAAAGATAGCAAATAAAAGACATCTAAGTAACCTTAACAGCCATTCCTGCTTGTGAGGGTGAAAAGAATTCATGTTCTGGGATGTCAAATCATTGTAGAATTGCTGCTAGGTTTTAAAATGTAGAACTGAAGTATTTGTTAAAGGACAGAACTCATAACAGCAGTTTGCTAATGTATATGGGATTTCCTGACAGGCAGTTGAGCAGTTTGTGGGCTGTAGGAGCAGGTGATATAAAACCTGAGCAAAACTCACTGAAATAACACATTGGAAATAAAGGAATTCTGTGTGTGTCATTGGTCAGTGTGGTAATGTTATTCATACTGGCTTTCAGAAAGAATTATTTTTATTGTAACCAGTAAGAATTCTTTCCTTCAATTAGAACGGTCAGAGTAAGCACCTAGTTCTCTAATCCTGAGCATTTCATTATTCTTCTAATAAAGGCCATGGTAATTTATCCAGACTTGGGTACATTTATCCAAGTCTGGATAATACTGTTAGTGTTATGTGCTTTGATATTGCACTGTGTTATAATATGTAGCTGCAATTTCTTGTTCTCTGCATATCCTTCCCTCATTCCTGCCAGCCCCCATGGGAGGCCTGTGCAACACGTTCAAACTTCAAACCTGATTCAACTAATTATCTAAGCATTTGAGCAATTTGTTTCAAACTGTTTATCTAATGAATTTAAATTGCTTTGTTAATTTGAGTCTTTTAGAAAGACAAGATTTCAGGGTCTTCTCGATCTTTAATAATAAAACAATAAAACCTATAATCTTTTATAACACCTATAAAAACTAACTGGTCTTGAAAAAGTTCCTGGACTGTTTAATAGGCTGTGAAATCTCACAGTATCGGTTTCTGAAAATGTATTAATTTGTCAGGTGTTCTCTCTTTATATTTCCATTTTCAAAGTGATAATATGTACTTTAAAATGATTTGAACTAAACTTTTAAACTTCAACTCATATTCTGTGTTCTGGGATGTTATTATTAAAATAGGCAAGTAAGATTTTCATAGGTTGGTAAAATATTGTATTCTACAGCTACTTAGAAAAAAAACCTTAGCTTCTAAGCAGAACTCATTCTAGACATATTTCAAAGCAGGAGTATTGAGGAGGGAAATAGTCCATAGGGGTTGACCCTGGCTGGCTGTTGGGCACCCACTAAAGCCTCTCTGTCACTCCCATCTGCAGCTAGAAAGGGGAGAGAAAATATAATAAAAGGTTAATGAAATAATAGAAGAGAGATCACTCACCAAATACCCTCATGGGCAAAACAGACTCGAATTTGAGATATTAATTAAATTTATTACTAAAAAATCAAAGCAAGATAATGAGAACTAAAATAGAACCTTAAAAATACCTTTCCTTCACCCCTTGCTCCTCTGCAGTTCTACCTCTTCCCCCAGCAGGGAGACAGGGGATGAGGGTTATGGTCAGTTCATCAACTGTTTCTGCTGCTGCTCAGGGAGAGGAGCCCTTCCCCTGTGGCAACAGGACACAAAAAAGAAGGACATGGTTTCACCACAATCGAGAGAACAGCAGAAGCCCCCAAAAAGAGGGCCTGATTATTATGGATACACAATTTATAGGGTTTGCAAAGTGAGAGAGGATTAGAAGATGAAATCCCACCTCTCAACCAGACTGGCTAGGTGACCAGTCCATCAGTTTCCCTTCTCCAAGAAGGAATGTTTAGTGTTTTTAGTCCAATGTGTAAGAAAATCTGACTGGAGAATATAAACTTTTCAGAAGGCTTTCAAAAACAGGGCAACATTCCCCTGCTCCACCGTGGGTTCCTTTCCGTGGGAGAGAAGCTCTCCATGAGCTTCTTCAGTGTGAGTCCATCCCACAGGCAACAGTCCTCCTCAAACTGCTGCAGTGTGGGTCCCTTTTCCATGGAGTGCAGTCCTTCAAGGACAGGCTGCTCCAGCATGGGCTCCTCCCTCCACAGGTCTGCAGGTCCCTGCCAGGACCCTGCTTCAGCCCTGGCCTCCCATGGGTTCACAGCCTCCTCTCAGCATCCCCGTGCTCCATTTTGGGTCTCCTCCACGGGCTGCAGGGGGATCTCTGCATCCCTGTGCCCTCCCTGGGCTGCAGGGTCACAGCTGCCCCACCACGGTCCCAGCAGGGGCTGCAGGGCAATCCCAGCTCTGGCACCTGGAGCAGCTCCTGCCCCTCCCTCTGCTCTGCCCTTGGTGTCTGCAGGGCTGTTCCTCTCACATATTCTCACTCTGCTCCTCTCTGGCTGTAATTACATCTGTGCAATAACTTAAAAAAAATTCTAAAGTATATTATCACAGAGGCGTTAGCACCATTTCTAGTTGGCTCAACTTTGGTCAGTGGCACATCTGTCTTGGGGCTGGCTGGGGTTGGCTCTGATGGACATGGAGGGAGATTCCAGCAGCTTCTCAAAGCCACCCCTGTAGCCCTCTGTCACCTCTCCACTACCAAAACCTGGCCATACAAACCCAATGCACTTTACATAGGCTCTGCAGTACTTTGCTTTTCTAAATTCAGGTCTAAAATGTCAGTAGGATTGATTAACATAGCCCGTACTTAGTTCTAAATAATAATGACTTTTTTGCTTTAAAACAGAGTGAACATTGGCTAAAGAACAGATAATGTTCAAATTGGCTGCTTTACAGAAAACATTTGAAAGATGAGAAACAATCATTTTTATAACAAAGCAATATTAAATGTAACTGTAAGAGAAAACTGAAGAGATATATGGCAGTCAATTATGCAATAATTTACTGTGGGCACAGATTCCATTAAATGGAACATATGAAAGTGCATTAATGTTCCTTTAATGACTGCTTTAAATGAGAATTTGCAGTTAATTTCTAGTATCACTTTAAATCTTTATGCTTTCTTTTTGCTCCTTTGACTCCAAAGCAGAAGCAATGGCACTTCCTTGCGTACGACTGATAGGAATTCAGAAGGAAGAGATAGCTAAATATTTCTCCCATTTATTAAATATTTGCTCAAGACATTCTTAGATTCTATGTTATGACACATATTTCACAATAAAAACCCCTGTGTGAACATGGTCTATTTATATCTTTGTTCTCTGATTATTATTATATATTTTAATTTGATGATTATACGAAGAATTTAGCAGAAAGGAAATTTTCCTGCCATCTTGATTGAAATAACATTTAACTTACTATTTCTGAAAACAAGTAGTAAACAAACAATAAAAGAAAATGGTGCTCTTGGCAGCAAAATATACTAAGATCCCCACATGTGGTGTAGATAAATTGCTGTGTCATTGATGACACAAATGTGCTGATGTCTTTTCCTCCCATGTTCTACAGTTCTCCCTTCACTCTCCCTCTCCTACTGGGAAGCTGTGGAAACTCATGAAATTTCTGGATTTATTTACATTATTTATGGCCAGAACTTCAGGAAGAGAGCATGTCAGGAAATTTAGCCTCTAATACCAATATGATAGAACTGAGACACTGTCACTAACCCAATTATGGATTGGTTCCAGTTGTTTTGATAGTCCATCAGATCTCAGTGTCTCACAGGGGAAAATGTTCCCTTTGCTCTTGGGAAACATGCCCAAACCATCCAGCTCTTTAATAGGCACTGCTGGCAAATGTCAAAACCATGTATTCTGCTGGCATGCCTGGGAGAACAGGAGCTGTCAATTTCTTTCAGTATCATTTACATTCTGAGAAAGCAGGGAGCTAGGAAACATTGGAGTTCTTGATATTTGCAAGCTGCTTTGCAGCGTTCATCTGACCTACGAATATATTGGCATTTTACCTCAGAGAGCTGGGAGTGCTTTTGAAAACCAGAATGGTCCAAACCCATTAATCACTCTGTTCTTTTCTGTGCTTGTGGCTTTCTACCATTGTGATGGTCCCTGGCAGCTGAAGCATCTGTTATTCAGAAATTAAGTGCTAACGTCACTGCTGCTAATAGAAAAAAATGTGGATGCTTTCCCAGCTATGTCTTACATATAGTGTGAAATTATGTGTCAACCACTATTCATTGCTGTATTATGTTGGTTGCTGGGGAAGCCTGAGCTCCTGCCACAAAGGATAAGGACCCTTCAGTGTTGGGGAACTGCTTATTTGTGAATAGTAATGGCAGAGCTGGCGTGGGTCATCTTTTCCTCTTTCTTCCATTTCCATCATCTCTGGATCTGTTCTAGGATCTTTGAGGGGAGGGAGGAAGGCAGGTCTTTATTGATATTTAAATTGCAACTTCACTGCATCTAACTTGTTCTTTATTCCTAAAGATCTGTAAAATGCCACACTCTTAGGTGAAGTTTTCTTTTGTCTAACCAGTTCTGCAAGCAATTTGTTTTGTTTCCTAAACTGACAGTGTGAGTTTCTCTTAAATATTCTTTTAAATTTCCACAAACGATGTTGCTACAGGAATTGGTTGGTTAGATGCTAATGGACTTGGATTCTTTCTCATTAGAAAGGTAGTAATATTCTGCATCTCTTAATGAATACTATTGAAGAAGGATAATTTAACTATGACTACATTTTTAGCACATTTGGGGTACAAAACAAATCACTTGTTTATACTTAGGAAACACCTGAAATGCTACAGAGCAGGTTAAAATGGATAAATATACTTTGATTTGGGTTCTTTTGTCTTTCCACAAACATTAAAACAAATGAATTAATGAAGTGAAAAAAACCACAACCCAACAGAATTACTTTGAGAGAAGTGAAAGAACTTTTTATATAAACTTTGCTTTAGAGTGTTGAATGGTATTTTTTTGTCATCACAGTTGGAGCTTTACTTTTGGTGATCAGCAGGTTTCAAACAGGTAAACACAATATATTTAATGGCCATTCTCCTGTTCTGTGTTCTTTGGAAATATGCATTAGGGAATAAACACTGGAGGAGCAGTGGCAATGATGGTTCTTGTAGATAAAAAATTTTTTACTTGCTTTAGTAAGCATTATGAAACCAAATACACTGAATAATTTAACATATTTAGTGACTTCATATTTGCTAGCAATACAGGTACCTTTCATTTCAATAGAATAATACAGACTTTTCCATTATTTAGTTAAACTCTGCTGCAAATACAAAAAAAATATGTTGTACAAGACTTCTAGTTTTGTAACATTTCATTAATGATGTTGTGAGTAAAGGTCAGTGGTACAAGATGCTTTTACATGTACAGAATGCACATGTCTTTTTAATCTCTCTTCCATATTTGTATGCAAGTGAGCATGCTTTTCTGTCTGGTGCCCTCTGTATCAGTTCCTCAAAGGCATATGATAAATACTTAGCTCCTAGCACCTTTGCTTTTCTACCGTGTGTCCTTGTGAATGGAGTAGCATCAACTGAATCTCAGGTGAATTTTTTAGGTACAAAGTCGTTCTTGCATTTTATTTCAAATAGCACTTCTGGGAAAATGCTGCATTAACATACTTAGTGATGGTAAGTGGACAGATGGCTAATAAGTGAGTTGATATTTATTATCATAGAATGCCTGAGGTTGGAAAAACCTTCCAGAGACCATCTTGTCCCCTCTTCAAAAAATCAACTTTATTGCCCAGTTGATTTTTTTTAGCATTTTCAGGTATGAGGCTCCATAAACTTCTCTGGGCAGACTTGTCCATTGTTTAGCCACTGTCATGGTTTTGGTTTTCGTTTGTTTTTTTTCCCTTATGACATTAGAATTTCCTGTATTTCAGTTTGTACCCTTTGCATTTTGTGGTCTCACTGAGCATCACTGAGAATTCTCTCCTTCTTCCTTACTCCCTCCCATCATATATTTGTGCACATGGACAAGATCCCCTTGAGCCTTCTTTCTTCACAGCTGAACACTCACAGCTCTCAGTCTCTCCCCATACAGCAGCTTCTTCAGTCTCTTCTACATCCTTCAGTCCTGACTTCCAGCATCTGGTGCTCACTGCAGCCACAGTTATGGAAGTTAAATCCTTATGATCAATCTCAGAATCAGTTGTTGACTTGCAGGATCCATCCCCTCCTCCTCAGTATGTGCATTTTCTTGGCTATTGGCTGGGTGTATTAATGTTTCTTACTGTGTTACCAAAGCAGCCAAAGAGGCACGTCCTTGGAACAGGGAGGAGCTTTGCTTGCTGCAGCACCACGAGCTCTGAGGGGTTTATTTGTACACAGATGTTCTGTTTTGTGGCTGTTCTTTATATCCTACATTGTGTAGTTACTACCTTTGCTCTGAGTAGTTGCAAACTCATGGAATTTGTGTGAGTGGTTCAGATGTACTGCAGTTGTTCTCAAGCACGCTTTTCTGTGTTACATTACTGTGCAAGTCAGAGCATAAATGATTTCCCCAAATCCTAAACTGGTATTTAGGATGGAGATGGCTGAGGTGCTCACCTCAGTCTGAGAAATCAGGAAGTCCAATAATACAGACATTTGAGTTACTTTCATGTGACCTGAGAGCTGTCTTTCATTAACCTCTGTACAGCTTTCTCCTCCTCCTGGCCCTAATTCAGTTGTCCGAAGTTCACCTGTGTTCCTGCAGAGTATTGAGAGTTGCCATTTAGCACAGTAAAGTCATGAGTTAGAAGTTGGCAAACTTTCCTGTGTTGCAGTTATTGATCCTGTGTGTCTTTAAATGGCTTGGTAAAGGTAGAACAAACAAGCCCTGACCCTTGTTTTGAGCATGTACAGATGTACATTTTGTGCACATAGGTAGGTGTAGATGGACCTCTCACAGCCGTATGTCCTGCTGATCCCCTGCTGCTGAGATTTTTTTGCTGAATAAAAGCAGAAAGAATGAAGTTTGCTAAAAGAAATAAGATGCTGCAAGGGGGTAAGTGGCCAGAGCCCTTGCCTTGCCTCCAGCCAGGTTCCAGTAGGATTGACATTTCCAAAGAGCAAACCAAAGCACTGCAGAGCTGGGTTATTTCCTTAAATAACTTTTAGCTCTTAAATTGGAATCCCAATGTGAATATTTACAGGTAAGAAAGTTGGCTATGGATTTTGTTGGAACCTTTCTCTATTTATTAAATTTGCCTTAAAAGTGATATCCGAGAATGTTGGGTTTGGAGAGAGAAGTATGAAAGAGGAAACAAAACTACTTTCTGGTAATTTTAAAACATTTCTGTTTTCCTTGATTATGTTGTTCCACAAAAAAAGAGCAGTAAACTGTAATTATTTCATATTATAAATAAATTAGTCTGAGAGGTCTTTTGATATCTTTTACTATTAATCTAAATTTGCAATAAATGGAAATTTCTCTTATGTTGTTTCAAGGCAATAGAAAATATATTCATTTATTCTGTGCTAGGTATATTTTCAATATTCATAATTCTCAATATATTAAAGCAAGATGGATATCAGTATGCTGTTTGAATTATTAAAATACATTTTTCTTTTTACTTTTGACAGTTTAGTCAAAACAGCTGATTAATATTAATGTTAGTTAACAAGTAAATGGGGACTACAAACCCAGCTGTTTAATAACATAGGACTAAGCTGAGTTTAATTACCTGTCAGTTGCAATGAGCTAAGAACATAAATGCAGATGGCTCCCAGGGTTGCATTGATGGCAATAATTTGCTTGTTGACTACACTCTGAGAGACTGAGATGAAGTAAAAAAAGAGGGTTAAAAGGTGGATTGCTGCACATCAATAAAGCTGCTGCAGGTAGTACAGACATTCTAGTGAACATTGGAGCATGGACATCAATTTCTATTATAGTTCAGCAATTCCAGTCAATATCTTTTGTTTTTAAATTGAATCTATTTATTTTTAAATATTTATTTTGACATTTCTGTAAAGTCCTATAGAATAAATGCTACATCAAGATACAATTTACTTTTCAAGAAAACTTCCCTTGTCAGAAGTTACAGAACATATTATTTAGCAGGTTAGCATTCATCTTTACGAGACTTATTAATGTCAGTTGTAATTTTAGTAGTTTTTACTTTTCTTTTTAGAAATACAGAGTTAATTTGTTTCATGCAGTCTCTGCTGATTCTTTCAGACTGATGATACTCTCATTCTCATAGTAAAACTAAGAAGTGGAANAGTGGAAATACTATACTAAACTTCAGCATTTTGATATGTGCAATTTGTGTAATCTATTGAACCACTAGAGAAGAATGAAGGAGGTCTGATACCTTCACTCTGTCTTTTGTTCTTGTGCTGAAAAATATCTTGATTACCATTGGTAAATAGAAAATGGTAACTTTTGTATTTGTTTTCAACAGGTTCCCATTTCAGGTTGCTGGAACAGCAGACAATTGTCTTCTTACCCTATACCCATACTTGGCATTGCACTGCTCTGATCAAAAAATTATCTGGAGAAGCAGTAAGCAGTTAACACTCTACTTCTGAAATGATATTATTATCATGTTATTATAG
>VZTR01011337.1:168042-201326 GCA_013400775.1 Chaetops frenatus
CTGAAACAGGACTGTAGGCATTGTTATAGGTATAGATTAGTTCCACCTCCAGAGATTTTCAGATTCCAGAGTAAGAATTTGCTGTATAATAATAGAAACCATTATTATTGCACTAGTTTACATTGTAAGAATGTACTGTGATATATCAAAGGTCTAGCTCAGTATTCTACCTTCAACAGAAGTTTCTTAGAGATGAGTAACAGTGCAAATGTATAGAAATGCTTTGCACATAGTCTGAGACTTCCTGCTTTGAAATTCAAGACTCCTTCAGATGGAGATGGCCCTCCTGTAATGCTGTACTAGATTTCTATTCTGGAATTCTATTTTCAACCTGTGCAGGCTTGTAGTATCATGATATTCTGAAGCAGTAAGTAAAATTAAAATCTCTATTCTGTGCAGAATACTTTGTTTTGAGTTTGTTGCTTAATACTGTAACTTGGTTCTTCCTTTGCTGACAAATTTGTGTATTCCACTAAGCTGTATAACAACATCTAATTTCTACTCTTGGTGTTATGCCTGCTTGTACACACTGCTGTTGTATCACCATTCCATTGCTCCTCTTAGTAACATAGTCTAATTTATTAGTTAAAAAACCCTATTCCATACCTTTAATCACAAAAGGCCATCAGTTTCAAGATTTTTGTGTGACTGTACTGGGTTTATTTGAAAACTCTCATATAAAAGTAGCCTAGATCTGTGTATTTTTTCCTCTGTTTTTCAGTAACTCAGAATTTGAAAGAAATTGCTTGTGGCTATGTAACAGAATATTAATCATTAGTATCTCTTTTGCCTTCTTAGATATAAGGATTTTTCGAGTGATGGCAAGAATTTAAAATTTTTAAATTATTTTTATTATTTTTTTTTTATTGTGTGAAAACAGCAGAACAAGCTTCACAAAAAATACAGTACTTTATTTAAAGATTTATTGCTCTTCTTAACTTTTTTATATAAAATAGCTCTGTGGTGGGTTTNACTAATCTGAATATACCTGTAGTGTACTAAACAGATATTTTCCTAGGCTGTTATAAAAAATCTCTGAACAGGGAGATTCCACAATCCACTTAAGGCAATATCTGCCAGAATTTCCCACTCATTTCCATGTGAAAGAGTTTCCTATTGTCTAGCATAACCCAAAATTTCCCATGCTAGAGTTTAAGTCCATCCTTTCTCTATTAAAATGTGGTGTGTAATGAATATTTGCTTTTCTAGTAACTTTATACATATTTGAAGATTGTTATCTGCTCCTTAATTTTCTCTCTGTCCCCCTTCTTGGCAAAACATTTCCATTCTTTCAGTCTTTCTGTGTACTCAGCTCAGGGTTTTTTTGTTGTAAACCCTTTTAATTGCTCCTTTTCTTGAAGTTTGGTGCCCACTGCTGGTTTTTAGACCAGGTGAGACTTTACTAGAAATGAACAGAAGTCAAAAGATCAGTCTACGTGCTTCAGATAGAACTCTCCTGTTAATGCATGCTAGCAAAGTATCTCCTTTTCCTGCCACACTGTTAGATTTACTGTTTTCTCCAGATCCTTTTCTGCAGAAATTCTCTCCATCCAATTTTCCATCTAGCACTTGCCTAATGAATTATTCTTAATTAATTGTAGTATGCTGCAAACATCATTATTGGATTTCATCCCATTTGTTTCAGATCATTACTCCAGTTGTTCAAAAGCTTAAATTATAGTCCTTTCGTCATGAATACTTGCAACCAATTTTTCTTCCCAAAGCCAATTCTTTAATCTGTTATATATTATCTCCAGATGGGAGTAAGATAATTTTGTGCAATTTTTAAAAATTGCATATGAAAATATAGGAAAGTGCACAATCTAGGATTTTTTTTTTGTGGACAGCTGATAGCAGTTAGGGTTACTGTTTTTGAGTGAAGTTTATGCTTCACTTTAAAGGATCTTTTTCCTAGAATACATTTTTGTTGCTTTTCTGTAACAGAGAACGTAATAAAAATCTTATTGAAGTTAAGATTTGTAGTATTTTTCCTTGGTTCATTGTATTATTTATATGTCAAAGAAATAAAAAAAAAATTGACCTAGAGGAGTTTATGGTGACTGTTGCTTGGTATTCTACCAACAAATAAGTGGTTTGTCATTTTTGTATAGAATTGTTGTAGGTATTCCCTTGATTATCTCAATTTGGAAAATAGTTTTCATATCCTGCAAAAACGTCATGAGGCTTCAAATCTAATAATAAATATAAACATATATTTGATGTTGGTGGATGTTTTTGTTTGTTTGTTTTTGTGAAGAATACATTATGGCAAAAAAAGCATTGCAAAACCTTGTAGAATTTCTATTGATTCATCAGGGTAAGAACATAAATTTTTAAAAAATTCAATGGAGCTGGACTTAAAAAAAAAGGTGGCTAATAATTAGAGTGCCATGGCAAAACTTTGCTCCTTCTATGTAGAAATGCTTAATGAATGAAGCGAGCAGTGTGTCTTCAAGTGTTGGCTTAACCTGTCACAAAAAAGATGGAGACAATGCTGTCATGCTTGCTACATGCATGCAACATGATACACTACAAGTTAAAAAAACCACCCCAAACTATTAGAAGTAAATGCATTCAAGAGTTAAGTTGGTCCCAAATCACTGAATTGACTACGAATGGTACTTCCTTTAGGGCTGAGTGGAATCAACATGTGAAACAGAACTACTCTCATTTCAGATCCTTTGCAGAGGCCTTTTGCAGTATATTTTTAGGTTTCCATAACCACAACAAATGTTTGAGTTCATTCTCATGCAGCTGCACATCCACTCCAAGCTAATCCTGCTTAGTTATGTTCTTTTACAAAGTATTTTCATCTATTTCCATGGGTGAGACAGAGAGCAAAACACGCTGTGGTGGGTCAGGATCTTGGGTTTGTTGTAGGACCAGCTCTTGCCCTGTTTGGTAATTTCACAAATCCAGTTGCTTCCCACAGCTTTCTGTTCACAAGATCTCAAATTCCCTCTGTGCCAGGAGGCCACTGCAACATCAGGGAAAGGTTGTGTCAATTCCTGCTGTGCTGCTGCTCATAAACACCAATCTCACATCCCTCCAAAGGCCCTGCACATCCAGTTTCATTTGGCTCTGTGTATCTCTCTGATCTTTTCTCCCACTTCCAAAATCTTTCCTCCAATTATGATATTTTTCACCTTTTTCTAGGCCCCTGGTGTCTCTTCAAGACCGCTGATTCTTTTTGGGATGGGAATGCTTATTTTTTGCCTCTTCTTTCCATAACTCCAAGTCCCCAGTTTCCCCAATCTCATTAGTCTATATGCAGAGCACAGTTCATTATCTGCCTAATTGGGGCTTCTGTCTCACTCCTCTTCATTAATGGGAGATTTAGAATGTGCCATTTTAGTCTTGGTGTTATTTAAATTTGCAGCCGGCCCTTTTGGGATGCAGCTAGCAAGAAACAGGAATCTGTCTCAATTCAGAAGTGAAAGTTTGGACAATTTTCTCTTCCCCTGCCCCCTGTCACAGAGAGTTTGCTACCTGTTAGCATTCATGTTTGAAACTATTTTATGGCAGGTCTTTATCATGACATTGGATGAAAATCTTTATCTTAAGGCTTCACTAGTAATTTTATTTTTTGCAAGAAATGCCAGTACAAATGAAATTCAATATATTTACATGCTTAGAGGTATCCTGAGTAATAATTCTGATTTCCATTGTTTATTTCTACTGAAATTGACTAATTCTATTTAAAACATAATTACTGTAGAGTGGTTAGCTGGCAGATGTTCTGCTAGATTTGATGTAATTAGGAAAAATGCATTATGTTTTCTGACTAATTTATTCACAAGCCTTTGAGTTAAGTACATTGATTGATAGAAGAAAGATTAAGTGAAAAACAGCAAAAATGCTTATAGAAGTATTTAATTAGCTAAGATGGGAAAATATTCCACTTAATGGTTTTTTTCTTTATGCTCCCATTTACACAACTATAAAGCTATAGTTCAATAAATGGTTTTTTAAAAATAGTCTTACTGTGTTTCATTTCCACTGGCAAATTTATGTGTCTGCGTGGCAAAACTGAATTGAATGATCCAGATTAAACAGTAAATGAATTTTTTGCTTTCTCTTTGAAGCCAGCTATGTTCCCCAGCTACTTTGTTGGCACACAGACAATTCTGCCAGCATGAAAGCAAGGATTAGTGAGAACACAACAAAGTACAAAAGTGCTGTGTGTGGTGTCCCTGGACATGGCAGAAGTTTGGAGCTTGATGATCTTTAATGTCCCTTCCAATTCTGTGATACAGTGATACAGACACAGCTGCTTAAGTGTGCTCAAGTAATATTCCCACCAGAAGACTAAAAGCAGCAAATAGTATATTTAAAGTAAAATATAAAGTGGGATAAAAAATAAAGTTACTTCTTTTGATCAATGCATATGGCTTAATGAGTTTCCATAACAAGGCTGAGCAAATAAATCTAGATTACTAACCAGAAGAATAGTTCAATATCAGACCTAATAAAGCAGAAATAAGTTAATCTTAAAAAGTTAAAAATAAAAATTTCAAAATGGTGATTTAGTAGAAATACTGATATCGTGTGCTGAGAGTGAGTCTGAACACTATTAATAAAAAAAGAAGAGAGTTTATTGATTTTCATAGGTCCCAACTATGATCAATAAAATGATGAATTTAAGTAAAAAAGACTGACTTTTTAGGAAGAAAGTAATCTTTCAAAAATGTATTTTCCTATTTTTAAAGTATTTGTTTTTACAGTGACTATGTTAAATATTTTTTAAATAACTGCAAGCAGGTTACCAGGAAGGTTGGATGAAATAAATGTTTCATAGTGTAGATATTTGTAAAATGGATATCTGAGTTTACTTAAATTAATGCTGTTGCAATTTAGATGTTGAGGCCCATATTACTATAATCTCTTTCTATCATAAGTAACAGGAAGATGTTGTTTATTCTCTCAGACTCCATCTTTGGTACCTTCTAATATGGAGTTTTACAGAGTTGAAAGTTGAGTTTTCTGCGTGAAAAAGTTCTTTCAGTTAAACAATAAGAAAAAGCCCCAACTTTGACCAAGTGAGATTAATGCATGTTTTAGTTTTGATTTGCAAACTTAAAGAAAATATTCATGCAAATACTCTTTTAAATACTTTTGGTTGTTTTTTAGAATATATTTAATGAAAATATATTTAATGAATATATAAAGTAATATTACCTAAATTGATTCACAGCATGAATAGGAAAAAATAAGGGATTTTAGGCCAAGCCTAAACATCACCACACTGAAGCAGTGGCAAACTAAAATCATTACCAATGTCACAAAGTTAAGCTCAGATGGATTTACAGACCTTTGTTTCTAAGTTTGTGCAAAATCTGCTTCTGTTGTTTCTTGCTAAAGCTGTATGAACACGCTGAAGTATCTGCAAGTTGATTTGAAGTGGATGAACATGTAATTTTTTTGATGATGACTCAACTGTGGTCTATAAATGTCTGTTCATTTTCTGACTAATGACAGATTTTGCTTAGGATCTGGTACAGGGGTTTGTGGTAAGTTGAAGTAATTTTTTGAAGTGTAATAGTGAAATGAAACCTATATAACTTGTCCCATATGAGAAAGCTTGATGCCAGTCTGTCTGAAAACAGTTGGCTGAAACCCAAAATGTTTCCTAAATTTGGGAGCTTGGACCTGAGACAGTGAAGCTGTGTAAATGCTGTGTTAAATATTTTAGGATATAGGTGCTTGAATAAGAAATAATAAATAAACTATGTTTAATTTGTTAATAATCAGTTTTATTTTAATAAAAAAATTAGAAGTAGAAAAAATTATCTAACCTTCTGAGACACTGGGGTTTACAACAGTTGTAGAAGTGGTGATTTGTGCTGTAACAATTAAGCTCTTCTTTATATTGCATTTATGCTAAATAATTTAAAATGGCCTTAAAGAAAATCAATAATCTTCCTTTTTTGTGTCTCAAGCATTTCAGCTTTAAAGGATTTCTGCATATTTTCATGAGTTTCAGTAGCTCTATTAATGTTAGGCCTGTAGAAGTAAAAAATTTAAATATTTAGGCTCCTAATCTATGAAGTTAAGTTTAGTTTATTTGCTTTCCATCCTGCTGTGATGAATACTCTTACATGCTACAGCAGAGTGAATAATAGTTAAAATATACTAGGTGAGATTTTTCATGTTTTCAGCAACAGCTCTGAAATAGAAATATGCCTGTGAAATTCTATATGTGAATGGATGTTTCCTTTTTATATTCTTTCCTCTACTCACTGATTTCAAATAGTTACCATATCTATGTAGAACAAAATAGGCCTTTTTGGGGAGAAGAATCTCATGAATCATGCTTTTTGCTTTTATCAGGTGGAATACCACCCATGAGATGGATAGTGAATTTTGACCAAGATCTTCTTGATGGTCTGGTATTGGCAGCACAGATGGCAGCTTATTGTCCATATTTGGTAAGAAGGTTTATTAATATTGTACAAGTTTTACACAGTTTATTATTGTCAGTGGGTTTCTTCAGGCCTTCTTTTCCTGTGCAAAGCTGAGGAGTGCGTTGAGTGCAGGCAGCTCGGGGTGCAGCTGCGCTGTGAGCTGCAGGTGGAGCTCTGGGTGGTGGCAGCCCCAGGAAAGAGACCTGGCCCTGACCCTCTGCATAACAAAGGTTCTGGGGACCTGAGGCAAAGCCAGGTGACCAGGGAGACACGGCAGGAACCGAGGGTCCAGCAGGAAGACCCCAGACTTTCACACTCTTAGACTGAGGGTGTGTGAAAGCCCAGGGTTTCCTTTGCGCCGGGTCCCTCCTCAGAGGCACCAGCTCGAGGTGTTCTGTTATTGTACCAAGATTAAATTATTTTAAGGATCCAGACGGCTGAGACTCTGCTGTGGGAAGCCTGGGGTCGAGCCCGAAAGGAAACCTCGTCTGAGAGTGCGAGAGTGGGGTGTGTGGGGAGTCGAGCAGGGCATCCATCCCTCACTGCAGCCTCCTGCTGCAAGGGGCCTTCTGTCCCAGCTCAGGTGGCTGCCAGTTACCTCAACAGCAGCTCTTGGCCTATGGGATTTTTAAAATGAAAGAAAACCACCCCAACATTTAGCAAGTCATGGGGAATTACTTCGGTGTTATTTTTTCTTTTTACTGGGTTTATTCTTAACAGGGAATTTCTGTTCAAAATTTCGATCTTACTGATTGCTGAATGAACAAAAATACCAAATCAGTAATTTTGCCTAGTGGAAGGTTGAGTTTGATATGTCTGTCTTGTCTAGATTTCCACTCACTTCATAAAGATGTATACTAATCCAAGAACTCATGAACAGTTTCTGCACAACTCTTTGATACTTGTGAAGGCTCTGCATGCTGTCAGTCTGGATATAGACATAAAGGTAGGTGATTTTATAATAACAGCTCTTATGTATATTAATATTTTTATTTTGACTTCTTGTATAGTAGTGTTGCACATCCAATTAAGGTGAGATTGTAGTGAAAGAGTTTTGTTTCAGGATGTGTTACTATATGATGGTAACCAAATACTGCTTCATATGAATAGATGTAATTAGAAGTAATTTCCATAATTCCTTGCTTTGTAGAATTGCACACGCACAACTAGCTGAACAGAAATTAATTCAGTTGAGATTTTAGCATTCTAAATCACACAGTGAAAACTCAAATGGAATTCATTATTAGTATTGGAAGGCAATTTAGAAAAATATGTTTAAGAACAAACATCATGCACTTAACCATAAAAAGAAGCGGTGAAAAAAAGTATGTGAATGTGTGGTGACAGTTACATGCATCTAACCATGAGGGCCCATGAGAGTTCTGTCCCAGGTTTGATGCACACAGAATTTAGCAGCTTTGGATGCTAGTGAGAGTAGCACTCACTCAAAGTCTTCAGCCACTGATGTCATTTTTTGGGGAGGAATACAATGTTGATAATTGTTAATAATTTTTTCCATCAAGGATCTGCTTGGGATCTCTTTTATGTGTTTAGTAAATATGCTTTACATCTCTGTGGTTTTTATTGACCTATGGCTCCAAATTTTCTACCTGTTGTTTCTATATTTTCTATATGGTGACCTTATATAGGTTAGATATTGTCCCTTTGTTCTTTTTGTTGTTCCCAAACCCAGTTTTCTCCTGCTCCTAGTCTGCATTTCTTTAATTGTCCATTTGTGAATTGTTTATATCTCTGGGAGCATTTTGGGCTCGCTGGAAGAGCAGAAGATGCAGTAGAGTAGACACAGTATTTGAAAGTACATGAGGAAACTTTCCAAAGGAATTAATGGCATTAGGAATCAGAGGTAGATCTTATTTGTGTGAACAAAGTAGTATAAAAAGAAGCTCAATTACAGCTTTTTTTTCCCTTTCATTTTGGTTGTGTTATGATTACAGGGGAAAATTAACCCTGCTAGTTCTATTTGTATCAGCTACTGTCTTGCTGTCACCTCCTGACAGAGATCACACTGTTAGAAGTGACTTTGCTATGACAGACTAAACAAAAAAAATCTACTGCTTCCCATACTTGTGACTGACAGGAAGCAAAAAAGTGATCTGGGCATAACCCTCAAAACAAAGGCATATTCTATCTCAGCTTTTAAGAAAAACAGGCAGTTCAGCATGTGAAGGCAGAGGCTTGATGCCAGGTATGAAAATGCTGTTGAACACACATTCTAGCATATTCTCCTTTATGTTCCTGTTTTGAGACTAAATTGTCTACAATATATGGGAAAATCCACTTTGTACAGAATAATAATTTAAACAAAGGTACACAATCGGTCAGGACCAGAAAAAGGAACAAATCTTGGATCTTCAAGGTCTGTATTTTAGTTCTAGGAGTACATTTTTCATAGATTTATTGAAATTCAGATATACTTTTCTAAGGCTATTGTAGAAACTTCTTAACTACCTTGTTCTGCAGTGATAAAAGTAGCAAAATACATGATACCTTTTGCTGAATTCTGTTAATTTGGGAGTTTTCTGATAGTCTTATCTATGAAATTTAGCAGGCTAAAATGTTCCAATAGCATTGGCAAAGTTCTTGACTCAGGCAGTCACTGCTTCTGAACTCTCAGGACAAGCTGAGCCTTGTTAGGTCTGGAACAACTGGCATTTTCAATCTAAAAATCTGAGCTCCTGTAATAAAGAAGTTCAACTGTCTGAAATTCTTCTGCTTCAGGTTTAAATGACACTTTTAATGGAGTTCAAGGCTTTAAAATCGATGTAAGGATTAAGGTGTAGATTTAAGATGGAGTACTTTGGGCAGGAAATTGTTTCCACTTTCTAATCATGACTTTAGATTCAACTCTAGAGTATTAGTGGTGGCTTTCTACATGTTTTTAATTCATGTTTGATATTTTTAAGTTTTAAAATGCTTTGATCTGAAGAAGATTCAGCTGAAAGCCTAAAATAAAATACTACAAGATAGGATGATGGATAGCAGCAACATGGAGGGAGTGTGTGTGACAAAGACATTAGGATAGAAGGTGTAGTGATTGGTAATAGCCAGTAAATTTGTTTCAGACTTTATTATTTATTATTATTTATTTATAATTATTGCTATTTTTTGCTAGCACATATATTTTAATGCAAATAATAACTACTGACTGAATTTTGTAATGAATCTTGTTAAAAAATAATTAATGTTTTTTTAAAATGTAGTTCTTAGACTAGTAGATAAATGTCACAAATGGAGTTTTATGAATTCATCACAGGATAGAATTGTGTTTTCTGAGGGAATGAAATCTGATCTAAGTGGAAATGGGTAGAAAGAAGTAGGTGGTGGAAGAACGTCTTCAACAGATAATCTACTCTGGCATCTTTGCTATCTTAATTGAAAATGAAGGAAGAGTGAAAAGTAGGGGTGTAAAACCACAGCTATATTGAAATAATGGTTAATGTTCAATAGTCATTACTGAGATAAATGAATGGAAAAATCAGAATACTTTTCAGACTTCTGGTTTAAAGCTTGGCACAGAATAAGCATTTTTATTTTGCATAGTAAATGCATCCTAAAGTTTGAATCTTCAACCAGTGGTTATGGAATTAAATAGAAATATAAGATGAGACATATGATTACATCAGTGCATGAAGAGTATATGAAATTAACCTTAAGAATTACAAGGACAAACATCATCTAGGAAACCATGGAGAGTTGCAGGAAAACTTCAGATCAGTGCCCAGTTCAACTCACTTGGAAGGTTAGAGGAGGAGCTGTGTGAGAACTGCTGGGAGTAGGATGAGGTGCTTGGCTGGGCACAGGGCAAGAGAACTTTACCTTGAAAAATTTAAATAAACTTTAACTTGAAAATAAAAATTAATTCAGCTAGTTAAGATGATAAATACATCTATACATCTCTCTTCCAACACTAAAACAGTCCAGAAGAGAAAATGTTTTTTTTCTCTTTTTCATACTCTCTGGCAAATAAATTTACCACTCTCTTCAGTGCCTTACCAAAATTGCCGAGGACTAAAGCTGGACATGTTTTGCAGCTGCTACTCAAATTAATTTCTGTAAATCAAATATTTAAGATGCATAAATACTTGCTACCTTTTATAAGGCAATTTACAGAAGTATTAAAGTATGAACATCGCTGCAATAGAAACAACTATATTGTTGTGATTTGGAAGGTAAAATTGTCTTCATAAATAGTTGCAAAACTGTATGTAGAGGTATTTGGGATGGTATTTTACATAAAGTAAAAGATTTTTTTTTTTTTTTTTTAAAGATAGTAAAGACACATATTTTCCCAGACAGTAGATTTTCCTCGCTTTTTCTGTTGTGCTGCATTTGATAAAATTAGCATTTGTTTCTGCTGAACCTTTGGGAAAAAAATTGGGGTTTATTTTTACTGTAAGTTTGTCACCAGAGCATTTCAGTTGTTTTCATTAATCAGGGGGATTTTTGTGCAATGACAAGATTCATATTCATATTAACCATGAGAATAATCTAGTAATTGCAGGTTAGATTAAAAATATTTCTATAATAAGAATTACCTTAAAACTTTTTTGTTCTTCCTATCTTTAGACTATACAGGCAAAATTTTAACTGAACATCTGTTATTTTTTTTTTGTTTTATTTTCAATATTAGGCCACTGATATTTGTGATCCAAACCCCGTCATGATGCTTATTTTATGTGTCCACCTGTATGACACCCTCCCTCACTACTTACCCAAGGACACTATAGAATTTACAGGTCCTCTCCATGCAACTATTGTTAAACAGGTATTGATACCACTCAATTTAGATTTGTAGTAATGCAAGGTTAGAACACTCTATGTATATTTGTGTTTGTATTAGGTATAAGCTACAACAAAGAATTAATGGGTTTCATGTCATTTGGCTAGTAAATATAGAAGATGAAAGTGTGCATTTTCTGTTTTTATTCTCTTCCGTCTTGGGGTTTCACTTCTGCTGTTTTATGCCTACGTTTGTAAGCACATTAAAAAATGTACAAATTTGACAAATCTGAGATCAAAGAGAGGAATAAGAGATTCACAGGCATAGGAGTGCAGTGTTCACTGTACTCTCAAAAATTAAGGTTGGATGGTCTGAGGGAAATCTACACTCCTTTGGAAGGAAAATTATCTACCCAGTTTTTTGAAGTACTCGCTTATTTGGTGATATCCTTAGTTTGTATTTTGGAATTTATCTGCAGAATACACCTTTTATAGTCTAAAAAATGAGTAAAAATAGGCTGATCTTGCTGGTTTTGTTGTGGCAGGGGTGCCTGAAGAAACCCAGGAAAAATACCTTGGCATACAAGGCCATCCTTGTGGGAAGGGATGCTGCTGATTTCTCCATAGCTAAAGGAAACACTGTTATCATTCCCCCTACGTAAGTAATGACTCGTTAGTATTATTATTGGTAGCATTACAGAAATAGAAACCGACTAATTTAAGAGTGGTGGAGCAACAGAAACGTGTTCAATTACAAACAGGACAAAATTAGTCGATATAAGGGTCAAGTTTTTCTCTTTAACCTGGAACAAATCTAGAGTAATATTTCAGTGGGACACATGTAGTTTAGCCTTCAGATCATTACAGGAGTCATCTGTCTCCCATATATATAGATATTTTTTCCAATGTATCAAAACTTGATTTACATTTTGTACATTATTGCATTGTAGAAGCATAAACAGGTAAATTTTTTTTTGAGGTCTCAGATTTTGGTTCTTATTCTTAATTTAAGCATGACTGGGAATTAAAGAAACCATGACACAGGTTTGAATAGTATTACATTGCATCTTTTTGCCCCCATCCTTCCCCTCCACCAAGATTGATGTGATGTAGTTATTTGTTCATCTTACCTGTCTGAGAGACATCTAAGGATTTGAGAGAGATTTAATTTTGGGAAAGCATTAGGTTATAATTTCTGGTAGCAGAAATACTTATGGTATCTCACCATCTCTTTATTTTTGTTCACCAAGTACATTTTACTCTTTCTGTGCTATGTAGCTATGAATAAATACAGGAATTTCATAAATCCCTGTTTAACTAGTGAAGACAAGAGGGATGTAGTGGTGACTCTGGCTGCCAGTTAACAGCTTTTAAGTTTATATGCAAGATACTAATTTACAGATAAAATGGATTAGAGATTGTAAGAAGGAAAGAAAAAGGTCAACATCTTAATGAAAATGAACTGTGAAGGAGAAAAAAAATTCAAATATAGATGGTCAAATTCAAGAAGACTCAAAAACAGTGCTCTTTAAGGACCATCAATATGTCAGTATTAAATTACATGCCTATTATAAATATATGCAAAGGATACAACAAATAATGCTATGTTTTCAGCAAGCTGTGAGGCTGATTTGATTTCATTTTCTTTGCAATTACTTCAAAATAAGAGTTATCCCATAAATGTAATCCTTGAAAATATCATGTGTTTCTATGAAAGGTCAATACCATGGATGGTTTTCACTTCACCTTTAAAAAACACCCAAAACAAACCACAAAGCAAAATCAAGACAGAAGAAAATGTGCACAAGCTGCTTGGCATTTTATATAACAGCAAATATTTGAAAAATTGCATAGAAATAAAAACCTGTGGAAATGCTAGTCATGCATGGTAACCTCTGCAGAGTTTATCATAATGTCATGATCACTAAATGAAAAATAGGTTCTTTGTAATTAATAGCTTGCTTAATATTCTGGTTCAAGTGTTTAAAAACTCCAAGAATTGACGAGATGTGTGCAAGCCTTGCAGGTTCTTTGTGTTAGATCATAATGTTGTAGGTGGGTTTGGAAGTTATGGTAATGTGAATAACATTCTCAGTGTAGCTAAGTGTCATATGTTCATATGGCAACATTAATTCTTGATCTGAGATTCCCACTCTCCAGGGCACTGCACTGTGCCATGCAGACTTGCAGTTCACAACAGCAGGAACATGGCAGCTGTAAGAGCCAGGTTTTCAGAACTTCCTGGATTTCATCTTCAGTCATCAATTCTCAGACAGTCTGAGACATCCTGCCTTCTTAAGACTAATCTCAAAATCAGAGAGACATTTTGAGATCTTCAGGTGCTAAAGTTTTCTTATTGTTCTTGCTTCATTGAAGGACTGATGCAAATAAAGTCTAAATTTGTACCTAGTCTAAACTCTCTTTCTGTGTGGTCTTGTCCAGTTTTCCCATTAGAGAGAAACTGTTTTTTGTACAAGAGAACTTTGTTTTTCCTGCCTCTTAATTATTCAGCTTTACTAATTATTCTGAAGGGTTTTTAACCAATTTATTTCTCATTTTTCAATGATAATTTGATTCAGACTATCTAGATCTGCCCTACAAAATGCATAACAGGATGTCTGACTGCTTAGCTCAGAAAAACCTATTGAGATAGAGGAGCATGAATTGGATCAGTTGTTAACTTAGGGTGATATTCTATTGAAGGAGAACTTCCTGTGCTAGAGTGTGTGTGTGAAGAAAAATTAAGCTATGTGCTGGTGTAAAAAGCAATAAGGATTCAGTATTGTTCTTTATCTATATAGTTCTTTTATTAGAATGTTTTAAGGTACTCTTAGGCAGAAGATTATAGTACAACAAAATATTTCAGAGGAAAAAAATTGCTTTCCTTTCTAGGATCCTTCCCTTACCAAGACTCTGAAATGTGTCCCTGAAATTATAGCTCTGAGTAATTTCTGAGCCCTGATTTTGTGCTTTTTTTTCCATAGGAGACAAGGCTTTATAAATGTGGAATTCACAATTCGTTTCCTGCATCCTGCTGAAGCAGTATTGATACTGATCTCAAATAAAGTTGATGGAATAGATGGTGCCACACTGACATTCTCTCTGAAATCTGTAGTTAAGAATATTGAGCCTCTTGTAAGTTTGTGTGTATGATTAATATTGTCACAAAAAAAAATTGTTATTCTAGACATTATATTAAACAAAAGGGAACTGAGATAAGGATGAAAATGTGAGTTACCATCAGCATTCACCTTTGACCTATGAGTTTTCAGATTTACAATATTAGACTATGTACATGCACCAAAAACCCTAGAGGAATATACAAGATTCCTAAGGACATAAATCACATTTGGATCCTGAATAATTTGTAAAAAATTTGCACTGATTGCTCTGAAAATAAATGTGGAACCCTTTCAGCGTATGAATGTTATTGGAGTGTTAATGTGCTTCAGTCTGGTGATTTTAGATGTCACATGTAGATGGACTGCAAGCTTTTGTTAGATGTTTCTGAATTTATTTGTGCTTTTTCACCACAGAAACTCTGTAGTTGTCAGATATGTCCCATTCAGGGCATGTAGGCCCATGTTTGTAATCCACAGTCATTGAGCACATCTGGATAGACTTCTGAACTTAGATGGTGTTTATATGATCCTCTCTTTTTTTAACCCCCCTGACTCACTTAGAAAGGGAGGTTGGGGCAAGAGAAAAAATAGAGGACATTTAAAGATAAGAGGGAAAAAGCCACGATACTTGATTCTTGGCCTTGTGTTTTTTGTTCTCTTTTAGGGTATGATAAAGTGCAGATCCCCATGTTATGAGCTGAAGAAATTAAACCTAAATGTTACTAATCCCTTCAAAACTGATGGCATATTCAGGTAGACAGTGCTGTAAAATCAAGACATTAATGATCATGATGTTTTATCTACTCTTTTCCATAATTTTCTTCTTCTTGAAAATGTAAAAAGTGGAGGTTAAACAATAGAGATTTACATTCCCAGAATTGTTACAAGCACTGTGAAGTGAAAGCTATCATAATGAATAAAGAAGATAAATAAGCCTTAATTGAAATCCATCTCAGTGTAAGCAGTAATGCTGGAACTTTAATCAAAAAGAGTTCATGAACCTTGCTTGTATTTTTGTGTTTGGCTGAGGTCCAGCAGAATAAGAAAGAGAAACAAACCATGTTAATTAATAGTTGGTTATTTTTTTCCCAGTCTGCTTTATCCTGCTGTTTAAGTTATTAAGCATGCAAAAGAAAAAAAATGCTTTTGCCTTGGGGCCTGCATCATTATCTGTTAGTCTAATTTTTAATTTGTATTCATCATAGCTGCAACAACTGCAGCTTTATAAATTTGCTTTCCTTAATACAAAGGAGATAGATTGTTGTACCCCTTTACAATCTATGTATGTGATCTGACTCCATATTTTTTCCTTAGTCTTTAGAACTAAGCATTGGTTCATTTCATTCATTTATTTGGAAGAACCATCTTTCACAATTTTTTAAACTTGTTTTTTTATGCAACATGAATATACATGTTACAGAAGCTGCAAATTAAATTTCTCTTTCTCCCACAGAATAGGATTGGTAAATACAAATAATAATTACAACAATAACAGTCCTGTAACAGGACCTGGAACACCTCCAGCAATGTTCCCTGGCTCAAGCCTTGTGTGTAGGAATCATATGAGTTTAATTAGCTTCTGTCTTTTATTTTGAAGTCCTTGAGGTGGTCAGTGAGGCTGAATCAGTGCTATAATTTGGATAACTCCTTTGGAAATTATCAATGAAATGATGAAGTAATTTAATTTTATGTAATTTAGTTTTATATAATTCAAAAGCTACTTGACAACTACATTAAGTCATTATCAATTTGGGCTAAATTTGAACCAGCAATCGAAAGTTACAATTCTTTGTATCAGGCTCCCAGAGTTTTGAAAAATCTTGTGTTTCATCAGGGGGTATATTGTTTACTTGCAAATAACACTAGCAAGTGCAAGTTTGATACCAATGGGGGAAAATCTTTTACAGAAAAAACTGGGGTTAAACCACAAAAAGTACTTTTAAAGTATCTTTAATTGAAAATAATAAGCTTCTTTACTGAGCCTGCATTTAAGAGTTAGAATAAACTGAATTTCATCTTCATTCTGCAAGTTAAAAATGCAGTCATTATATGTGTTTGTCTTACTCCAGGGTAATTTTGCTAGAATCCACTGAATATTTAGTGCACCCAGAGAAAATATGTCAAGCCAGGCAAGTACAGCAAGAGCAAAAGTTTAGGTAAGTTCCAGATAACAATTGCTAATTATAATATATTGCATCATACAGTTCTATTAATATTACCTGTTTGTGCATAGCTGTGTGCTACCTGCTATAAAGAATTACAGTTTAGGACATGGAAGTACCACAGCAGATGCCCAAGCAGTCCCTGAGCAGTGGGGGGCCCTCCTGTCCAGCTCTGCCTGGTTTTCCTGCTGAACCTGATGTTCTGTGATGTCCCTTTGGCCACTCCAGTTCAGCCACCCTGGCCATGCTCCCTCACAGATCCTTGTGAATCTGCTCCCTGGTAGAACATGGGAAGCTGGAAAGTCCTTGACTTAGAGCAAGCACTGCTCAGCAGCAACTAAAATATCAGTGTGTTATCAACATTATTCTCAACCTATTCCAAAATAGAGCACTGTGCCAGCTACTAAGAAAAAAGATGAATTCTACCCAGCTGAAACCAGGAGAGTACTGCAAAAAATATTATGAGCAGATTAAAAAAAAAATTTCTTTAGTAATTCATTAATTTTGTATTTAATAATTTAAAATATTATTCACAGTTTGGGACATGTAGTTTTTAAAGCTCAGGTGTAAGCATTCAAAACCCTGAAACACTTATTCAAAGATTATTGGGAAATATCATGAACTACTATCTTGTCAGTACTGTAGGTTGAATTATCATCATAGGAATGGTCCACAGCTGTGTCATAAANCCTATTCCAAAATAGAGCACTGTGCCAGCTACTAAGAAAAAAGATGAATTCTACCCAGCTGAAACCAGGAGAGTACTGCAAAAAATATTATGAGCAGATTAAAAAAAAAAAGAAAAGAAAAATAGTGAACATTTTATTATTAAGAAAAAATATGCACATATTTTAACTGGAAATAATTTTCTAAAGTGTAATTTATACTACACTTTCTACTGAATTAAATAAGTATATAATAATTGTTAATATAGAAAAGGATTTTTTAAATAATCTTGCATATTTCAGCTAAATTTATCCCCAGACAATCAGTCTAAATAATGCAATTTTAGTCACACAGGTCTCATTCTTACTGAAATTGATTTCAGGGCATCTTAAGTCCTTAGAAATTTCCAGTACTGATTTGCTATATTTTTAGATGTTTTTGTTGTGTACAACAACAGAAGCCACTTAAACACCTCTTTTCAGAGGATTTTTTTCTTGAGTGGAACAAGCTTCTGAAATTTGTGTTAAAAAAGTAGTGTGTGTATATTTCATAACTTATCAGTAAGAAGATTTTGCCCTCCATCATTTTTATTCTTCTGGTAAATCCAGAAAATGCCGTGTACAAATTGAGGGCCAATTTCTCCAAGTGCTCTCTAAGTGTAAAACTACCATAAAATCAGTGCTTGCCCTCTGGGTAATTGTGTCTGTGAGATTGATGTCAGGACAAAGGCATGCAAATGACAACTTAATCATCCCAGCACGACCCACTGGGCTCGGAGCTCCTTCTGCAACCTCATCCTGTGCCTCCAGATATGTCAGATCCAGTTTAAACCTCACTGGAAGAAGCTTCTCCTGGCAGGTGACCCTTTTACCTCCCACCTCTGGCAGTGTCACAGGCACCCAAAACGGTGTCATTCAGGCCAGAGAGGAGAGCAGCCCTTGGGCCATGGTGGCATGGGCTCATCACAGTGGGACTGGAACAATCCCAGTCTGGAGCCAGAGCCTGAGGAACTGTGTCCTTGTGGGGGCACAGCCCTGTCTAAGCCCAAAACTCTAACAGTAGCCCATGTCCTTCAGTGGTTACAGGCAAGACTTCTTTATTCATGGTGAACTGGATGGTGTTTGGTGAGAAGCACAGTACTTTTCTTTTTTCTTTTCTTTTTATCTAGTTGACATAGTTTTTCTTCTAAGTACACTGGGATGAGATGTTTTCAAGCTATTCACTTCTTTGTTTTTCCAAGCCCTTGACACTTCAATTATTATCTTTGGTCTACATCTGTGTGCCAGCATGGTCTGCTCCCCATGGGAGAAGGAAAACCAGGTGCAGAGAAGCACACCACATGGCCCAGAAATTCTGTGTAATGTAAAACTACCCTTAGCTTTCAAGCATGTTGGTATTTTTAAATTATGTCCATTAGCAAAAAAAAGTATCAAATGACAGTAAAAGTTCAAGGTTACATTTAATGACTAACTTTTCCTGCATAGATTTCCTACTGTAAAACTAGAAAGTGGTAAAGATACATCAATGTTTCACTAATAGTCCTATTCTAAGAACATGGCTAAGCAGATTATCATGTGCTGTACAGTGTCCATAAGGCTTGTTCATGATTGCACAGATTGATTTGCAAAACAAGCTGTGAATGTTGATAAATATTTTTGCATTAAAAAAAATGTATACTAAACAAAAAAAAGGAAAAAATTAATGAATGAATTTCAAATCAAGCTCTGCATTATGTATAGGTTCTTACTGTTAAATTAAGTACCCTTTTTTTTTAAACTGGAGATAATGTCAGGAATTCCAAAGAATTTCAAATTTCTGAATTTTATACTTACACTTTTTGTTCTAAGCTGTTTTGTGTGCCAAGGAAGGAATTATGTTATCATTTACTGGAAGAATAAAAAAAAAAAAGATATAAAAATTGTGTCTCTGTGTAATATAAGTTATGAGACACAGCATTAATACCTGTTATTTCAGAAAATGTAGTTTACAAATATGTAATCAGGAGTCCTTACAATTCTGGTTGGTATTTGATAGAAAAGAAATCAATCTACTCTAAGCCTTAGTAGCTGTTTTGGGCACTGCTGTTTTAGTTTCTATCCTGCTCTTTGTTCTGAGATCACAAACTGCTCCACAAAGTGTGGAAACTGGTAAATGTCTTAGATGTGAGTTTTGTGTTTGGATGTTTCAGTATTTTCAATGCATTCTAAGCAGTTTGTTGTATCTCTTCTCTCTAATAAGATGTTTGCTTGCTAGACATCCTAAAGTTCATCAATTAAGATGCTGCTCTGTGAATTTTTTTCCTTAGGTGTCTGGCACTTCTTTTCCCACTCAGTAATATGTAAAATCTGGAGCTATAAGGGTCTGAAAAGATCATCTAGTAAATTCTGTTTTAAATATATAAAGGACAGTAATTTTTTTTTTTTCCTGAGAATTTGTTGGATGGAAAACAGTTATTGGCTTGTTTGGAGCCTGGACTGGAGAGTAAACACCATTACATATGGATAGCTCATATGCCATGATGATGTATGCACACTCTCTGTGTTGACTGCAGAAATGATTTTCTTTTTGATCTGGATTTTTGGCACACCTGATAACATGGCAACCCCGGTGGCTTTGTACTGTTATGTTGGAACAGGTATTGGACAACTTAGGTAGCAGATACTAGACTCTTACTGGTGCAAAAGTATGGAAGTGGATTGGAACTAGATGATCTTTAAGATCCCTTCCTATCCAGGCTGTGATTTTAATTTGAATGGGTTAGAATAAATCACAGCAAAAATGAATTGGAAGTATTCACACCTCAACAAGGCAACTGAATGGTGCCCTCATTAACCCGTCCTCAACCTGTAACATAATCTTGAACTTACTGTTCATTTAATGAACAGTAAAATAATCTTACTTTGTTAGCAAAAAACCCCAAACCAAATGAGGGGCAGTTGGGGAAGTTGCTTGATCTCTCTCTCTTTTTTATGAGCTGCTCTCTCCCTGCCATTCCCAGCTCCCTCTGCCCTGGCCTTAAATATTGAAAGACCACAGTGAGGTGGAGCCTTATCTCCTGGATGTCTTCATTGGAGAGCTGCTCCAGCACTCTGACCACTGCTGTGGCCCTCCCCTAGCAGGTTCATATTTTTCTCATGCTGGAGACCCCAGATCTGGATGGAGCCCTGCAGGTGGGGTCTGAGCAGAGCAGAGGGGCAGAGTCCCCTTCCTCCCCTGCTGCCCGCGGTGCTCTGGGTGCAGCCCAGGACACGCTTGGCTCTCTGGGCTGTGAGTGGACATTGCCAGCTCGTCTGTCTCTGTTCTTTCATTTACCAAAATGCCCAAGTCCTCATCCACTGGGCTGCTTTTGAGCCATTCATTTCACATTCTCTGTTGATCCCAGGGATTTGCCCGACTCAGGTGCAGTGAACAGTCTGTGTAGACTTAATTTATGGCAGCTTTAAGCTCTTCTGTCTAATCCTTTTCCTTATTTCTCTGTGTATTGAAAGAGGATGTATTGAACCAGACTTTGAACATAACCAAGCTTCTTATACCTTCTAAACTTCATTCCTTTTAGTTTTATTATTGAACAAGATGCTATTTCTTTTTGTTATGGAAGAATGAGACACAATGTTCATGTCTTCCGTAACAGGTTTGTTTTCTTTTCCCATCACTTACCTGCAAGTGCTTTGTTCAATGAAATAAGAAAAAAATTGATATTGAGAGAAGTTCAATACCGTGTTAAATCAGTCTAATGAGTTTCTCAGTTGTTCAGATCTGAAAATAGGACTTATTCAATGTATAATTCTCACCAGTGAAAAAATGTAATGTATTTTGTTGTACTGTTCTTATTTTTTCATACAGCTCTTGAGCTATTTTTTACTTTTACAGTGATTCTTCTACTGTAGTCTCTGTTTTTGCAAGCATGACTTGGCATTCTCATTCAAAGATAAAGCATTGAGAGAAATTCTGTCTTATATAAAATTTGTATTTTTTTAAAATGTGAGATACTTATTTGTAAAGTACAAATAAATAGTATGCTGTATGCATATACTCAGAGATCATTTTCCTTTCTGAAAAATGGTCTTTAAGTATAGGTATTAAAACAAATCTCCAGGGTAACACATTCTGAGAATTTTGCAAGTTCATTTATTTATGGCTGTGATTTTTTTCTTAGCCCAGCAAGCTGAACTCTTTATTTTAAGAGAGATCCAGCATCAAACACTGTATGTAATAATTGTTTGCTGTATGCTGGTTCATCAAATTTTACTGCTGGGGGGAATGACTTTTATATGTGGATAATATTAAATCTGAGTCTTTAGCTGAAAATCACAGTATTTTTTGAGATAGACTACAATATTGTTTTCAACATCTTTGAGCTCTGTGCTCATTGTAAATTAAAACTCTCATAAATGTAACTGCACAATCTTAACACCTGTCAACAATGGTAGGAATTACTTGTGAAGAAGAACAGAAAACTACATGAAGTCACAATAAGAAAATATTATGGTCAGGAGCACACTTTGCTTTGGGGGGATGGGAGCTCAGAGGAGATTTTTTCCTAAGCTGTTTTTTTTTTTGAGAATAGCTGTTCTTTTCAAATACACTTGAGAAGCAGTATTTTAATGAACAGAGTTCAGGTGATTAAGTTAAGATTCATCCCTTTCTTCTTTCTTAGACAAATCCTTGATTACATTAGGTTTATTCTGAATGATTAACTGCAATGTTAGTTAATACAGGTGATTCCTGTGGCCACTTCAAGTGGATAAGGTGGTTTTTAGTATTATTGGTAGGAAAATGGTTCCAAAATGTAGTATGTAGTGATCTATCTTAGTGGAGGGTTTTTTTTTGTGTTGAAAACATTTATTTTCCCAGTATTTACTCATAAAAAGGGGAACTAAGCTATTTATTGGTAATAGAAATATCCAGCTTTAGAATACTCCTTAATTTTTTTTTTCCTTTTAGTTCTGAACATACCATATTTGATTCAAAAAATGTTGTACTGTCTGAAGATTCAAACAAAGAGACTTACTGTAAGTACCTATGCAATACCTCATGTCTCACTACAGTAAAAATTAGATTGCCTCCAGAAGGAAGATTTTAGCATCTAAGTATGTTAAATAAGTTTTATTTATGGATATGCTCAGTAACTATTATTTATAGTTTTCATAAAATGTTGCCCTTAAATTGTGCATCACAGTCAAAAATCCAGCCTGGAGAAGAGAAGATTCCAGGGTGGTCTTATTGTGGCCTTCCAGTACCTGGAGGGGTTATAAGAGCTGGAAAGGGACTTTTTACAAGGGTATGCAGAGATAGAACAAGAGGTGGTGTCTTTAAACTGAAGGAAGGAAGGCAGGTTTAGATTAGATACGAAGAAGAAATTCTTACTGTGAAGGTGATGAAGCACTGGAACAGGTTACTCAGGGAGGTTGTGGCTCTCCCATCCCTGGTCTCTCTATTTGGCCAGAGTTTGGTTCTACACTGTCAAAATGTGCTTAGCAGATGAAAAACATACAGTGAGAAAGTCAGACTCTGCAGATTCAATCCTAAGATTCTTTCTCAGCATAATGCTTTTTTGAAAGTAGTGCAAAACAACCCAAGTGTGCCAGCATTTAGGTTTTGTATGTTCTAGAGGATTTCATAGTTGCTGCTCTGAGTGAGATTCACTGTTTAAATAGCAGTAAATTATACTTTTCCTTCTGATGTGAGTAGACCTTTTTTAGAGACTGTTCCTCCTTGAGGAATTTTTCATAGTGAGAACTCTGATTTCCCAGTTTTCTTTCAGTGCAAAGAATAAGAACATAGATAATTAGCAAAATGTATTTAAATAATGCAGGCTGCAATATTGCAGCACATATACACAGCTGTAACTGTAAATACTGATTACTGATTACAGGTGTGTCTTAAATACTGATTGCTACAGGAGGCTGTATACAGTATCCTTATTTTTAAACTCATGCAACTACTTTATTTTACAACCTGTGCTGTTGTATCTGAACACCCACTTAAATTTATTTTAACAGCTGATCGATCTGGCCTCCTGCATGAGTTCTTCAGTCCAATGAAACAACTGTTCTTGAAAGGGAAAGGTTCTGCAGCCTTGGATATTCACTTCCTTCCCTTTTATCTGGAAAAGCGTTACTGCACTGTCATTCTGGTTAATGAAAAGGTAAGAATAGAGTGTGTGTTTATCATGTCAGGTAAGAACCAGGACTTGTGGCAGTTATGTATGAGTAGGGTAAATGAGAGCAGTGCTGTGAAAAGGGACTTTGGGGGTCCTGATCAAGGGCAACTGTTTATTGTCCTTTTACACATAGTTAGAATTATATTAAATGCTGCAGGCAGCTTTTCACTTTAAAACCCCTAAGTAATAAAGAGTAATACTGGAAGGAATGTTATTTTGGTGGCTTTTCTAGGCATTGGAGCTTCATAAAAGAAAAGAAATTTAAATAATTTGTCTTGACGTGGGAGCAAGAATAATGCATAGGCAGGGAATGGATAAAGACTTTACTGTTCTGTACTTCTCCATGTATTTATCACTGTATTTAGGGTATGCTGTCAAAGTAGAATAATAATTTTCCTGGCTGTCTCTTTTTAAAGTTTTCTCTCAGAGTTCCATTCAGAAAGGACTGTACATGAACCTTTCAGTCTCTATTGACTCATGTAGCCTGGGTTTTGCCATATATAGTTAATTGAAATTCAATCAAATTATCAAGATCTGATTTTGATCAAATTTCAGAACTTAAAACCTTGTAATCCAACTTTTTGATGTTCCCGCAATCCTTTAACTCAGTGGTCACAATCTTATTCTGTCTTTAATCCATCTTTTCACGTCTTTAATCTGCCTGCTATGTTTTGTCTCTGGCTGTCAATATTTTTCAAAACCCTGTTTTTTTTCTAAGCTTCCTTTATGTGTGGCTGATCTCAAGGCTTGCATTCTGCTTCTTACTTTCATAACACTGCCTCTGTATTTCAGCTTTCCCTCTGTGCAATTACATGCCTCTGCCTCTCTCTCTGCCACATTCTCATGATTTGTAACAATGCATCTAAAACTAAATGACTTTTTCTCCTGCACGTTCTCAGCTTCCATAATTTTCCCTTCTGTAGAATACAGAGCTTCTGCTAATGTCTGGTGTTTGTATGTTTGATGGGATTTTTTATTGTTTAAACATGACTTTGGATATGCTAGCTGGCAGGCTTAGTTTTTTAATCTTGTTCATAAAGGAAAATAAGACTTACACAATGATGCCCAAGCCTGTCTTTCTGACTCTGTCCAGTATTTGGAAATACTGGCTATTTTTTTAGGGAAATAAACAACATGACTGGATGTCTTAAAGGGTGTACAGTTCTTTTGGTTTTCTTGAAAATTAGCAGAAGAGGGATATTTTGTTGTAAATACACTGCAATAGTGTGCTCACACCTTATTGACAGCAGGGAATAACCCACAGGGAGGATGTATCAATGTCCCCATGTCAGAGGTTAGCAATCTTTGTGGGTGGTTCAGTGGAAAATCAATCCAGTGCTCAGCATCATTCAAAGAGAGAAATTATTAGGGGAGAAATGCACATCAACAACAGTACATTCATAAAGGAATATTAGGTCCATCTGTTTCATTCAATGAAATATCTAGATTCAGTCTCTAGACAAGGAAGAACCTGGCCTACTCCTGTCTGGGAGCAAATCTGAGAAGAATCTTCTTTTACCTGTAATGATTTTATACCCTTTAAGTCTCTGCTATGGACTTTTTAGCTGTTTGTTTTTTTTTAATTAGAAGCAGAAGTACACACCTTGGCATGAGGTTCATGCTATATAAAGAATAGAGCCTGAAAACTGAATAATACAGTGAGGAGAAGGGAAATTTAGACATGTTAAGGGAAGAGTGTTAATCTAAGAGATGTGGTTAGAGCTGTAGGACAGTCACAGATTGGGTGGAAAGGGAGAAATACATTTCTGACAGCCCCAGTATTGTCTCCAGTGATGATGCAGAAATGAACTTGGACACTTGGTTACTAGTCACTGTTCTTAACAGAGGTTTAGTTGACCTTTTCACAGTAGGAAGCATTAATGCCTCAGAGAAGCTGCTGTTAAGTCCTGTATGGTAACTTTTTCTGGAACACCTGGTCCTTCCAGCTTAGCTGAGTAGATGTGACGCATTTAAAAGCTCCTCAAAGTGCAAAATTTTTGATATGCAGAACTTCAGGTTGGAAAAAATTAGCTCCATCTACTTAATTACATAATTTGTGAGGAATTGTATTAAATCTCCTAGGGAAAGATCAAACTGCCTGATAGCTAACATGATTTTAGAGCTGTACAGTAGTGGCACTGGAAGAATTTGGCTTTCTTAAATATTTTGTATATGGTTGCAATGTTTCAGTCATACCATTAGCCAACTGGCAAAGAAGTGCAGCCACCATGGTTTATGGTGATCAAAAGACCTTACTCAAAGAGGATTCTTATTCAAATATGGTCTTGTGCTATATATAAAATCTAAGAAATTATTTAATTTACCATTTCTGTGGTTTCTTCCTACCTACATTTCCTACGCTTTTTAACAAACAGACCAAAATAGTAATCAGAGTAGGTCTGCTCCTTCATTACAATCAATGAAGAAGGTATTGAGATTTAAATCACTGGGCTTGAATCTGATTAGAAATCCTATCCATCACTGCAGCAGCTATATATCTGTAATAACAGCAAGATGATACACTGATTCAAGGTTTCTGGCCTCCTCAAGGATGTTCCTTATTTTGAAATAATCTTTATGTTAACTTGCCTAAGGTTTGAAATGATAGCACAAGCCATTTAGAACATTTCTCAAGGATTTGTTTTGGTATTTTATTGTTCTTTAAGAAAAATTGAAACACGTATTTTTCAGATTTTTAACATAAATATTTGCATAGGGGGTATTATATATTTTTAAACAGATCTGGGTTGCTTTTTGTTTCTAGAAGATAATTTAAGTGTGAACAATGTGGAATTTTCAATGATAATAGTGTATTAATTCATAGTTTCAGATTGACAGTCCAGAATTCAACAGCTAAATGTCTAATATAAAATTAAATTGTTTACTGAGAGAACACTTTGCTGTCTGTTGCTCTTACTTACTGGCTTGTATGGGCAGCTGCAAATTCCTAGTAACTACATTCTTTTGAAATATCAAATAGCAATGGGATTGGATAAATAGTTCAACAACTCTTTGATTAATTATTTTCATTAACAATAAACCCTATACAGTGTTGATGCTGTCCTGTTTGCAGCTGGTGGAAAATGGAAATAAAAATCATTAAAACCATGGGCATACAAGCTAAACTCTCAAAGTTCAGTGAAATACTCATTCTCTTCCAAAGCATGAGGAAAAAATCTCAGTGGAAAGAAAACAGGATTTGCTTTCTGTGGAGATCAAAACCCCAGAATTCTTCAAAGCAAAGAGGAAATTGGGGGAGTTTCTTCCTTCCTATAAGCATATTGATGTCAGCAAGGACAGGAAAAGTAACTGATAGCAGAATGGCAACCCAGCAACCAGCACCTTATAAAATTAGCTGTGTGTGCTGTGAGCTTGTTAAGGGCCCTTATGGAGCCAAATCACTGTGTCAAACAGGAATAATTCCTGTTTAAATTGGTTCCCAGGAGTGGCTGTTTGTGTGTGAGAATCCAATATTGCTGGAGGTTTCTTTAATCCTTCTTAAGGAAGATTTGTGTGAGCTCTTGAATCAAGAAAGGGAAGAAAATACCATCAAAGTTGAATAGCTTTCCTTCTGCTGAGTCAGAAATATAATTGCAATGTTTTCAGCCTTAACATAAATATCTGATGAAACTACAAATGAAGGCAAAGGAAAAACCAGGTTTTTCTTCTGTTATTGAGCACTATTAAAAAGAAAAGGTTGCAGTGGTTGGCAGATGTACTAAATTATATAAATAAATTATGTCCTTCATATCTGGAATGAAGAATAAAAGGCAGAATATGCATTTTTAGGGCAGAGTTTTACAGAATGTGATGTATGGAAATAAAGAGAGACTGACTGAGGAAGTTTATATCAGTGGTTGCAGAGTCATTTAATTCTTTATCTTGCAATCAGTAGAGGCTAAAATTGTCCAAAAAAAAAAAAATTGTGATAAACACAAAGAAATTATCAAAGCAATATTAATATATATGTTAAATCTCCTGCCTAGTTCAGATGGATGTGTGGTACCTAAAGATGTCCTTTTAGTTTGCGCTAAGTTTTGCTTTTTAGATTGTGGACTTTTTAATTTGGAGCACTTTCAGTGAGTTTTCCTCAAGAATACTTTTCTGTCTTTCATTTGCATCTTCTTTTTTTCATTCTATCCGTCCTTCAAAGTGTTATTGCTCTGATAGTTAATTTATCCTTTCCTCTATGAAAAATGACTTTCTTTGCTCTAGGTCATGTTTATATTTACTATCAATCTTCTTTAGATTTTCTATTATTTTTATAAAATAATTAGGATTTATTAACTTTATTGCTTTTTAAAGGAGAATTTGTACATGATGCTAACCTACCTTCCATTTTTTTTGCTTTGTAGAAAAATGTTTCTGGCATGAAACTATTGGAAACATTTTTAAAAAAAATTCTAAATGGTGAAGAACAATGGAGGTTGCTCATGAACATGTTTAAATTACATGTAACTGTAACACATAGTTAGAATTCACATTTTTTGCTCTATTTATGGTTCAGGATATCCTTATTCAGTTAAATTACATGAGGAGTTTGAAAAGATTCTGATTTTTGAAATTTCTTGATTTTCAGATTTAGTATTATCAATTAAAGATACTTTCTTGTCATAGCATGGCTTGAAATAATAGTTTTCTTCTATTTAGGCCCAGTTTAAAAAACCAGGTCTCCTGAATATGTAAATTATTGCACAGGTCAGATCTTAGGTGTTACTAGGATATCTTTGCTGTTAGTTTTGATACTTTGCCTTGTGTTCTGCATGAGTTGCTCTCTGAAGTGTGTGGATGTGTGTCCTTGTGTTTCAGGTTGGGGACTTTGTGTACCTGATTGAGGGAACAGGGGATTTACCTTTGCCTTCAGAACTGCCTGCACTGGATAGTCCAAATGTTTTACATGCTACTGATAACTCAGAAGGTACAGTGAATAGAAGGGAGAAGAGTAAAATAGAGCAAATAAATATTTTTTTTTGTAAATATTCTTTTATTTCTATGGATTTTTCTTAAAATTAATTAAATATATGTGGTAACTGTAAATATGCAATATTTCTTCTAATGTCTTCCAGTCCATTCTCTTCAGAGCATCAGCTGGTTGTTGGTGATCTTCATCTTTCTTGTATTGTTTTCAACATAGTCTACATAATTACTTTATAATGATTTTTCTTATTTTCTTCTGAATATAGGTTGCTAGCCAGATGAACCAGGACAAGTCAACTTTATCTAGAATTTTGCTAGCTTTAAAAGACAAGTTTTGTGTGCAGGGATGTGATTTGACAGATATGCCAATGCTTTTCTCTTCAAGCAGCTGGATATAAACTCCTATCAGTCCTATTTCAGAAACAGTGTAGCTGCTACTTGAAATAATTTCTGGTGGTTTCTTTTAGAGGGGATAACATCATCTAGAGGGGTAAAAGCATGGCTGTGTTGTGTAGGTAGCAGAAAGACTTTAGTAAATTATTAATATTGCCATAATAGTAGCAACACTTTTTATTAGCTAATTTATTAGCTATTTCTTGGCTTTATTAGCTAAATTTTGGGTTGGATTTCAGTCTGCTAATTTTTGCTTCCCTATAATTTTGAAAAACAAAGTATTATATGTAATAAATGGCATGTACTAGATTAATAGTATGGAACCTAAACATTGAAGGAATTTTGTATCCTCATTTTCTTTGGAGATTAGAAATTTTAAATACTTTATGCATTTCTACCAGCTGATAAATCTGTTGTGTGGTCTTATTTTGCTCTTTCATTTGTTTGGTTTTTTTTTTACAGATGCAAGCATAACACAGCCAGTTTTATATCTGAAATGTGGACTTGGTCAGACTCTGGAGGAAAATCTGAGGATTCCATTGATCAATGAGTCAAGAGAGAGGGCCCTGGCTCTCTCTGCACAGCAGCAAATGTCAGCTGTTGAGTATGAGAGGAGGTTGATGACTGGGACTCTGCAGGGCAGCAGCGTCCGAGTTGCAACTGCATTGTTGGGGCTGTCCAGAGTAGAGGTGAGAAACAGTTATCTGGTGCTGCAGTTAAGCTCAGTTTTCCTTGATTTGTAGGTCTGAGTTGTTTTTATGTTTCAGGAAACAGTGTGAAGTCTTGTTTTTTCATGCATCTGTAATCTGACAGTTACTAATCCCAAGTCCCCTCAGACACTGCAGTGTTTTACATGTTCATCCTGAAGCTACTTTGTCACCCCATGCTATTATGATGTCCTTACTTTAAGAAAACTTGACTGCAGTTAAGAAAAGCAGTAACATTTTACTTCTGAAAAATATCTGTTGATTAAAAAAGCTTACATATTCTATGTAATAGGTATCTGTATTTGTATACTTCATTATGCATATTTTTGTAAGAAATGGGATTTTTTTTCCCCAAACCACTAGACTTTGGGAATGAATGAAGCAGGACAGACTTTTCCCTGTCTTGCAATCAATGCACAATAGTTTTGAAAAAACACACGTTTTTCTAGTAAGATTTAGCTTGCCACTTAAGCATCATTCCAACCTGTATGTATTTTACCAAGGTTTCACCATCTAGAAACAAAAAGTCCTCCCAAGATAATTCATTAAGCAATCAGTTATTACTTGTGAATACATTTGTGATGGTAATATTGCCAAATAAACAAGGCTTTTTCTCAGGAAGAATTCAAGTATAGCTTTCTAAGGATGATAGCCACACTCTGGGTTTTAATTTCCCTTGTGCCCTGCTGGTATCTGGCCTCAGACCAATTGCTGGGCAGCAGTGTTATTCCAGCTTAACAGTTAGACAGTTCCCTGAGCATGGTTCCCAGTGCTAAGAGGAAAAAAACTTCACCTCGTCATTTGATGTTGCTAAATTTATGCCTTTTGTTTGAAAAGTAATATAAACCAAATAAAATGAGGGAAATTTACATCATAGCTTTAATCTGTTGTGTGTTTGGAATGGAACAACAGTTGTAATCGTCTAGACTCAAGTAGTTTTCTTTGAGATTATGGCTAATCCACTGCTGTGGTAACATTTTATTGAGTTTTCATAATTAAAGTCCCTTAATATCACAGAATACTTGATAAAAAGTCCAACTGCTCTGAAGTGAACAGGATCAAGACAGAAAATAGGTAGGAACGCTCCTTTCACCACTAGATGTGCTAAGATGCAATGTGAGTTCTAGGACCACATCTATTGTGGAAGAGTGGAGGATAATTAGCTTAATTACCTCATAAAATACATAATGGTGGATACTAGCACTGAATAAATTATCATATGAGAAATGAAACTAATTTACAGAAAGGAGTTTCCATGTACAGAAAATCTTATACTTGCTTGTGACAAATACAGGGGAGAAGTTCTGTTACTGGCATAGAAAAGAGTTTACACATTAAAATTATCTCAATATCCACTATGCAGACTAAATTGTGAAACATACTCCTAATAAATTTTTGGAATAAGTTTCTTGCCAACTATGTGTTTAAAGGTGACAACATAGAAATTCTGGTGGCATTAACTGGATAAACAGTTTTTGAGGGGGGGTTGGTGTTTTGCAGTGAAAATTGGAGCTGAAATATGGTTTTAGGTGGTCTAAATTCTCCCCTTCCCCATGAAAAAAAGGGCAAAAAAGAAAAAAAGCCCATCTACAGCTCCTGTGGTTCAATGAATTATTTAGGCTCATATGTTGTAGGTTAGAGATAAATCCAGAATCTTTAGAAATCTATTGTTCTCTNNNNGAAATCTATTGTTCTCTTTTAGATTTCTATTCCACCTTTCTATTTGCCTACTGCAGGTAGAAATCATCTTAGACAATAGATGGACAGAAGGGAAAGTACCCTTACATTAGTACTACTTGATTCATTTTTTACCTGTCAAATGGAAGAATAAATAACTAAATAATTGCATGATTTCCAGTCTCTATAAACTGTAAATTTTAGTCATGTTTACTTAAGTCACATAGAAAATAGTAATAAAGGTGGGCTGTGTTTCTGGAGTCAAACTGGATATGCATGATCAGTAACTAGAGGTGTAATCTTTTACTCGACCTATCTATATACATCTGAAAGTCCTGGCTACTTTTGTAGTATGTTTTTACTGTTTCTTTTTCTTGCTGTAAGGAACAAAGATCTATTTTGATTGTCTAAATTGGTAGAATTAGTAAAAAAAAAAATCGTGTTACTTTCTTACCTCCTAAGTGTTTCTTTAATTCCTCCTAGAACATTTTCAGGTATTAGTAATGATAATATAGGATGGAACTCTCAGAAACTGTTAAGGTTGGGTCTGGCATTACTGTAAATAATTAGCAAAGGCTGTTTCATGAATAATTCGTAATGATGAATAAGAGAAAGCTGAAAGGGGGAAGTTTAGGTGAACATAGATAACAAGGGAAGGAAGAGGGTATTGGAAAGAGATAGACTGTGGAAGAAGAACATGTTTAGACTGAAGTTGTGGATTCTAGTAAATAGAGGAAAGAAAGAAATAACAATATGAGAGCTTGGGACTCACCTGGGACTGTGAGGGAAGGATGCTGCTGTCAGTGAAGTGAGATTCAAAATAACANAGAAGTTCTGTTACTGGCATAGAAAAGAGTTTACACATTAAAATTATCTCAATATCCACTATGCAGACTAAATTGTGAAACATACTCCTAATAAATTTTTGGAATAAGTTTCTTGCCAACTATGTGTTTAAAGGTGACAACATAGAAATTCTGGTGGCATTAACTGGATAAACAGTTTTTGAGGGGGGGTTGGTGTTTTGCAGTGAAAATTGGAGCTGAAATATGGTTTTAGGTGGTCTAAATTCTCCCCTTCCCNTAACACATCTAGTTTTAGACCCAATTTCTAGATACAAGACTTTTTCTTCATAGTCATAGGTGCCAGTAATATCCTTGTATATCTAGACATTATGATAGGAAAAGTCCTGTTGTACAAGAATCCCAGAGCCAAAAAATTTCACTTTCTACTGTGTCCAGATGTGTCCTCATTGCAAGCAGTAAAAAGCATCTACTTAGACCCCATTTTGCTTCCTCTTGAACACATTTCATCTGAGTGTGGACACCACATTTGCCATATTCCAGATGTTAGGACATTGTGCATTTCCTTACAATCCTTATGTTCATGTGACTGAGCAACATGGAGTATTTTTATCCTAGTACACCACAGGGGGTTGATGAGTTTTAGGTTTTGACCTCTTGCACTTGGGGCTGTGGCTTCTGCTGTTTGGCTGATGTGGCAAAGTCTCATCCTACACCTGTCCAGGTTAGATCTTCAAAGTTTGGGCTCTTCATAGGCCCCCAGGGATCAAGAAGGTTTTTTTGTGTTCTTCTGTATGATTATGGAAATTTGTAAGCTCTCTGTAAACAATCTAATTTTTAAAAAACTTGTGTGGGTTTTTTTTTGAGGAAGAATCATGGTGTCCTTGAGCAGAGAAGGTGCTGGAAATAAAAAAAATGCATTAGGTATGTTTGAGTGGCAATGAACTTTTCACAAAAGGACCTTTGGTCAGATTTCAACTTGTTGAATTTACAAGTTAGACCAATGTCTTTTGTATTACACCACTTATCTTTTGATATGGGATTAAGGAAGAAGGCAAACATGATTGATCAGAAGGGTTCTGAGAGACTGAGATAATAAATTTCTTTATTCATGAGGAACAGTTTTAGAAGTTAATTTCTGGAAGGAAGAAATGGTGCTAAAGTAGGATTTGAAGAACAGTAATATGCAAGGAAAGAGAGTGGTGCCTCAGCAGCCTTTAACAGAATTTGCCACCCTTTACACATGGGAAGTGCAGATGGTACATCTAAGAAAATACCTTGGAAAATGAAACAGTCCTTGAGAAATATCAAGTTTAACTCTGATGCTTTATATACCCTCCATTCATTTTTCAAAAATTATTCTAAAAAAGTAATTGATCCTGGGAACTGAATGCAAATACTATTCTTAGCTGGTAATAAGACTTCCACACTTAGAATATCATGAACCATCAGGCTGATGAAGTAGAAGTGCTTTTTGTAACAGAGCAGCCTTAAATCTGCATTGATCATCAGAATTAAAAAATAGTAAAT